>WBNM01045963.1:52015-62080 GCA_013399055.1 Ramphastos sulfuratus
TTGAAGCCATTACCCCTTGTCCTATCACTACATGCCTTCATAAAAAGTCCCTCTTCAGCTGTATGCTGAACCTTGCACTTGGCTTTGCTGAACTTCATGAGGTTGGCATTGGCCCACCTATTATGGCTATCGAAGTCTCTCTGGATGGCATCCCCTCACTCCAGTATGCCAACCACACCACAAAGCTTGGCCTTGTCACCAGGCTTGTTCAATACCACTGTCCATGTTGCTGAAAAAGATGATACACTGTACCAGTCCCACTACCAGTCCATGAGGAACACCACTCATCACTTAGATCTCACTTTGATATCAAGCCATTGATAGCACTCTTTGAGTGCAATTGGCAAGACAATTCTTATCCAGTGAGTGGTCCCATCCATCAAGTCCATGTCTTCCTAATTGAGAGAAGATGAAGATGGTGGGAACAATGCCACACACTTTACAGAAGTCCAAGTAGACTGCATCAGTTACTCTTCCCTTGTCCATCAATCCTATTACATCATCATAAAAGACCACCAAATAGTGGTCATTCTCTAGTTGAGAAATGAGCAACTCAAATTGATAAATGACAGAGCCAAGAGCTGAGGACAGCAAATCTAATTGTCACTCTTCACACCCTTTATCTGTTTCCTTTAATGCATTTTCCCCTGCCACAGAAAAAAAAAAAAAAAAAAAGCAGTGAGCTAATCCAATCACCTGTACAGTAGTAAGGCCAAAGCAGTAAGGAAACACATTTGCTTCAAATAGAGTTCTACACCTTGAAGATATCTTGAACACATATTTGGAAGAGACAGACACCAACAGAACCTTTAATCACTGTTCAATGCTCCTGTGGGACTTGCACAGCTAGAGTACAAGCACACAAATACAGTTTTTCAGCTTTTCTTCAAAATGCAAACCCTCTCCTCTCCAACACCTGCCCCTCTGCCAACTTTTCTCACCAAGAGATACTCAGAAGAGGGATGCTCTTTCTACAAGTATTAGGTAAGTACTGATGAACTCACAGGTGGAAATGTTATGCTGGTCCTTATCTTAAAAAACTCGTAAGTGACCAGAAGGATCTCAGGAAAAGCTACAATAAGCCCAGCCCAGGGTGGACAGAGTTAAAGAGGATGTGCTATGAGATGCAAACAGACAGAACCTTGGAGGCAGAGTTAATCTGGGCACTGGCAATCAAATACAGCCATTTAAAAGAGGGAAAAAAGATAGTAATAAAGTGATGCCTCCTTTGAGAATAAAATTCACACACAGGATCAATAACCTTATTGCAGCTGCAATTTGAATGTAAGAGGGAAAGGAAATCTTAGCAAAGTTCAACAGCTAGATCTGAAGAGATACAACTCTTGTGGCTGCAGGTAAAGCAGGCAGATACAGCACTTTCATAATGTAGAAGAGGAAACTGCATTATAAATTCCTGAGGGTAAATTCCACATGGGTAAATAAGGACAAAACAGAAAGCTGAACCAAAGTGGTTTGCAGGAGCAGCTTCTAGGGAAAGTGAGTATGAAGTTGTCACAGTTGTCTTATCTCCAATGTATGAGCAAGTAATGACAATTGCTATAAAAGAGTTTTCAACACAGAATCATAGAATGGTCTGGGATCTCCAAAGGCCATCTAGTCCAACTCTTCCTGCAGTAAGCAAGGGCATCCTCAACCAGATCAGCTTCACTTTGAATATCTCCAGGGATAAGCCCTCAATGACCTCCCTTGGCAATCTGTTCCAGTGTTCCACTACCCTCATGGTAAAGAACTTGTTCCTAATATCCAATCTAAATCCGCTCTTCTCTAGTTTAAAGCCATTGCTCTTCATCCTATCACTACAGGCCTTAGTAAACAATCTCTCTCCATCCTCCTTGTAGGCCACCTTCACCTACTGGAAGGTTGCTATCAGGTCTCCCTGGAGCCTTCTCTTCTCCAGATTGAACATAGTTACTACGTCTTAATCCTCCTTCCCAGAGTCTGCTTTTACATGACTTTGCAAGACAAAGGCATGGCCAGGCACAAGCGTATGAACAAGTTCGTAACGTAGAAGTGAGGACATTTCATTCAGACCTGCTGAATTCAAGGCTAGAATTGTGGCATGGAGAGAGATGAAGAAACAGGTGGCATCAATCTTGTTCACTCACAGAGAAACCCCACTGTCTGCTCCTGAGGAATAAAATGCAGGAAATGTTCTTACTAGAAGTGGTATATCTTCCTAGCATTCTGAAGTAAAAGTCTAATTGGCTGTCAGTCTTATAAGTTAGCTTAGATAAATCTGAGGAGAAATGGATTAAGCATAAGTTTGAATAACCAGAAGCAGTAGCTTGACTTGGTTTTGGAATATGAATACAGCTGGCACACCATAGGCAGCACTGGCACTTCTGTTTTATCACAGTGTCACCTTACAGATGATCATAAAGCCTGACCCTACAAAATACTGGTAAACAACTGTTACCATAGCTGCACAGCCAGGGGCACTGGATGCTTTCTGAATCTTCTAAGAGGAGTACTGCAAGTAGAAAAATTCCTTTCAGGGAATTTGCTGGGCTTTGTATGCTTAACTCCTCTTCAGGGACAGTAGAATTTCTCATTTACTAAGAGTCTGGTGGAATTAAGAAAAGATTAATTTAAAATGAAATCTGAACCAGGATTTCTTCTAAAAGCATATTTCTGTCAATGGCTTAGACCATCTACACTACCATCTGGGGAACTACATCCACAGCATGACACACAGCCCACCTACTCCTCTAGTCCTTTTACCATTGTATGTTGCAGAACAAAGCTGGTGATGATGTAGTCGCAGGGCAAAGAGAACTTCTGATCTCAACAGCTTGCAACACAGCCTGACACACAAGTCTAGACCTCATGCTGATCTCAGCCTCAATTGTCACCCATAAAGTGGCTGTTCACAAACCAACAGGAATCCCCACTCCAAACAGTGGTTATGTCTCATTCACACCAAATGGATGGAGAACAAAAGAACAGCAACAAGTCACTCAGAAGCATTGAAGAATTCTCTTACCTTCCATGGCATATTTCATATCCTGGGCAAAAAGGCTCCACATCACCTCTGCACTGATCTTCCCAACAGCAAGCTCTTGAGGAAACCTGAGGGGACATTTGGGAAAGATTTTAGCATTTATCAGAGCACTTCTTCATTCAGCTCTGAGCTAAACTACAGGTTGAAAATCTCAACGTTATGGACCCTTCATCCTAGATAAATGGCCAGGTCGAAATTGAAGAACATGGACTAGACTCTGTGGCATATTAAATAACCTGAAAAAAACACTGTTGTTGAGACTGGTTTTAGCTTAAAAAGGCAGGCCTTGGATGTCTCTCCTAGAAAATAAGCACACAGTAATTGCAGGAGCATGACTTCAATGTCCTTGTGCCTTTTTCCCCTTTCTTGTACAACTGTTTTTTTTTTTTTTTTCTTTTCTCTTTTTTTTCCTAGGGCTACTAGGCTGAAAAGTAAATAAAAATCAGGTGTCTCTACCAGGTTAAATCAATGATTACTAGGGCACAATCCAGTTTTGTGTATAATACCTTGTCAGGTATCTCCCTTTCTCCTGCCCAGTGGGATTGTTGGGAGGAATATCCACCAATTAAACAGACCATTTTCAGGTTCCTTTCCAATGCTGTACCAACCCCACCCAATGCAACCTCCCAGTGCTACACAGAACACCATGTTCCTAAATCACGATGTAAGGTATTATCACCTTGGCACCACTGTGTACATTAATGTGCATCCCAGAACTGCTCAACATCCCAAAAAACCAAAAGAACTCTCACCCCATTTTCAGGTGCCTCCCTGAGTTCAGGATTGTAATAATCAGGGTGTTTGTGCTTGAACGCCATCGTAACTGAACCTTTTGAAACTCTTCCATCCCAATCAAAAAGAGTTATTTAGATAGACAGGGACAGATAAGACAGAAAGACAGACAGACAAGATAAGTACTTGTATAAATACACAAGTGACAGAAGAGATAGAAAGCAGTTTAACAAATAAAGCAGAGCACACAGAGACTAGCATTAGCCATGCAGCACATGGAAAATTCTTACTGATTCAAGACAGGAGTATAAGAATTCTTGTCCTCTTCTATGATGGAAACTATCAAGGTGATGAGCTTGGGCCAGAAATCCAGGTTCCTGATGCTGGGGCCCTGTTCCTCAGGAGGAAGGTCCTGATTTTTGTTCTGGGAAGGAAGCCATTGGAAAACCAGTGTAAATTTAAAGGGGAAAGAAAAAGCTGGTAAATGTAGATCACCATATAAGCTCCAAACTCTAATTACCTGTGGACCCTTTCTTCTGAAGAAGTTACAATTATTAATGTTTGCTGGCAACTTGTGTGGCCTAGTGCAAAACACTGTACCATGCTAAGCTACATTGTTTACTGGTGGCCTCAAATTCAAATATTCCTTGTTTTGCCATTTACCGTGGTAAGAGCAGGTCAGGCTCCAGGAGGTCTGCTCTAAGCTTGCTACAGCCACTTGCTTTTTAGGCACCTGGGTTGATGACTATATCCATGTTGACACATGGTTTTTCCATTACTCCAGAGTGGCCAACAGAGCTCTCATGGATTTGAAAACAGTTTGTGCCTAGAGGTACTTCCTAAGACCAGAGTACAACAGCGGTGCTAGAAAACAAGATAAAAATTCACTCCTTGAGGTTCACCTATACTAAAGACAGTTTTCTTGAGCAGTTTATATTTGCTTTAATTAGCTTTTGCTCAGTCAAAGCTGAATCAAATATTCCTTTCACAAATAACTGCTCAGGAAATAACTAAGGCTGGCAAAATGAATCATAATTAGGTAGTGTAAAACAATTATCATCCTCCACTTACAAATTAGTGCTCATTAACTGATTACAAATCTTGTGCATTCAGAAGATAAGTCACAACTTTGTTTGTGCTGCCTTTTTGTATCAATTAGTATTCTTGTTACTATCTAGGAACATCAGAAACGCTGATGTCTGCCTGCTTATCAGTTACTCACAGGATCTGTCTGGTACTCGCGACTGTACAGCTCATGACAGTTGTTGAAAATGTACTCATAGGTGGAGTTGAGGCAAGCTTTTACACAGTCCTTTACCACTTGGCTGGCTCGGGGTGGACTCTGCAGCTCTTGGACCTGGCAAGGAATCACAGAATCACAGAATTAACCAGGTTGGAAAAGACCTTCAAGATCATTGAGTCCAACCTATCACCCAACACCTTCTAATTAACTAAACCATGGCACTAAGTGCCTCATTCAGTCTCCTTTTAAACACCTCCAGGGATAGTGACTCCACCATCTCCCCGGGCAGCCCATTCCAATGCCCATCGCTCTTGCTGTGAAGAACTTCCTAACACCCAGCCTAAACCTGCCCTGGCACAGCTCAAGACTGTGTCCTCTTGTTCTGTACTGGTTGCCTGGAAGAAAAGATCAATCCCTACCTGGCTACAACCTCCGTTCAGGTAGTTGTAGAGAGCAAAAAGTTCTGCCCTGAGCCTCCTTAAAGGAGACAACAAAGAGAGTTGAACCAAGAGAGTCAAAGCACTGTCCACAGATCAGGCACAGAAAAAACAAGTTAGGGTTTTCAGAATTACCCAGGCCTTGGTGGATCTGCTTTTCTGATAGCAACTTGCGTTACCAGTGACCTGAAACCATTAATGGGTTGCTTTTCCCAAGCATAAAACAGCAGTACACTTACGCTCCCCTAGGATCATTTGGAGCATAAAAGGTTTCAAACTGCCAAGGAAGCTTCTTCAAAATAAATAAGCTATGCTGCTTGATATGTGCATAATCTGAGCTAAGCATACACAATCTCTGCAACATTTATAAGATTCTGCTATGAAGTCAGTAACCAATCTTTCTAGCAGAGCACATTACATCTGATGTGGAAAGTCTTGCTGAAGATCAAATGCTTGCATGCCTTTAAATATAGAAGCTTTACTGAATTTGAAAGTGCACCAGAATCCTCAGGGAAATGGCAAAGGGATAGGCTTTCTCCACCTGCATCAACAGCTCTTTCCCTTGTTTCATTGTTGCATTGCTTTAGAAAGACACTGTTGGGTTACTTTAAACATACACACTGGCGTCTGAAAATAAAACTATAAAATGAGACAATTTTCATATTGCCACTACCTCTAAAATTTTCAGAGCGTTTCTATAAAGCAAACTTTCAACATCAACGTATTGTCTGAATAAACACCTTCAAAATAAAGTCCCAAAACATTATTCACCCTAGGGCCTTAAGAATAAAATGTTAATCACTTCCTGAAATAGCTCAAATTGAAGACTTGCTTTGATTTTTGGTAAGATGAAAATTACTAAGTGGCATGTGCTAATTTACAACAGTATTAAAAAAAAAAATTTGCAAACAAAAATCAGGAATTAAAAATAATCTCATTACACATTGCTAGAACAATAAATGTAACTACAGAACTAGTACATTAGAATTCATATCAACTGTCTCAGTTCTCCACTGAGAGATACTATCCCATTTCAGTATCTTATCCTCCAAGAAATAAATTTTACAATATTTACTAGATAAAAGATGATGAAAAAAATGGTAGTGACTGATAAATTTTCTAGACAATTTATTAGGAAAAGCTTCCTAATGCTATTAATAAAAGCAAATTATCTTCCTTAAACCAGAAAATTTTCTTTTTTTAAACACACACACACCTCCCCCCTTATTTTTTTTTTTACATAATTTTGTGCTATCTTTATTACTGAGGAACCCCAGGGTTGGTAAGTGGGGGAGAGGGGGAGCAAAATCAGCTTTCATGTTCATGAAGCAAAATACAAAGAAGTAAAAATGTGGGTGTTTATTATATGGACAGTAAATGATCTCCATTTTACTTAAGTGCCTGAAGCACAACAACACGAAACAACGGATTGAAAACGGGAAACCAACGCACCTGCAGGAGAAACTGTAGAGCCCCCATTCCCAACCCCACCCATAATAGTACCTTCATCCTGAAAAAAGTGATGCTGGTCAGCAAATCCACTGTAGACTTCAGGTCCTGCAACCGCTCACGGCTGCTGGCTGGGAAGTTATTCTGTCGACAGAAAAAGGAAATTCTGTTGGAAAGGAGACTCGGATCCATGCAAGGCTTCAGGCAGGTGCTAAATAAGGAAAGTGTCTTGGAAACATTTTCTCCTTGAGAAGCTCGTACCAGTCAAAACAATGCTCAATAAACAAGGCCTTTTTGCTTGAAGAGCATATCTGTTTGCTTAATTACATCGCTTATCATACGAATTTAAAGTTTGTGGATGCCAGCTGAAGGAGTGGCAGGAGATCTCTCCTTGGCTAAAGAAGGAGCAGCCTCACCACTAGAAGCCCTGGCCTCTTGCTGAGGTTGCTTGTGTGCGCCCTCTCCTTTCTGCAGGGGCTGCTTGGATTTTGGTTTCTCTTCAAGAGACACCAAGAGGTGTGCTGAATTAGCTACCTCTCCAGATTAATAAACTGGAGTAAGAAGGGAAAATAAGCAGTTTCCTGTAAGAAGTCATTGTAACCACTGAGGCTTCTGTAGGATTCAATCTACCAAGATAAACATGTATTCTTTCAGCACCTTCTTTACTTAAAGCACTCATTTTACATACTCTGACCACCACTCTGGTGTCTGTAGCCACAGCTTCCTCTTCCACTCCCTGGTTTTCACTGAAATTGTCAGTCTCACTGTCCCTTCTGCATGCAGTAGAGATGCATCATATGCTGAAGGCAGCCAGCTTTGCTTCTTGCAAAAGACTGTTGTATTTCTGACTTCTAGCACTGTGCTCTTTCCTACATTGCCACTTTTTTTCTTCCTGTGTCCTTTAACAGTGTTCATGCTTTTCAGCATGTTCTTACATTCAAACTGGTGTGATTGGTTTGGCTGCAAGTAAAGCAGCAAAGGCAATCTTCGCTTTGATAGTCTCCTTGTATTTGCACATTCAAAAATTACTAGAGGCAAAGGTAAAAAAAGAAAAAAAAAAAAGGCAGAGGGGAGCAAGTTTTCATTCATTAGTGAGGATTCAGAGAAAAATATGCTGTCTCTTAAGGGCAGTTGAGCATTGCTGCAGTTCAGTTAATGGCTGCAAGCAAATGAATGCTCTTTACAGGCATTTGCTAATGCTCATTCCTAAACTTAACTTTAAAAAGAGAGACATTTAAGTCTACACAGGGACTCCCTGGGACTCAGGGGTTTTTACCAAAATCAAAGACTTCTGTGGGTCAAGATTTAAACACCAACCACTGGATGAAAATGTTTGGGACTGAATGGATGGATTGGTTAGGAATAATAATCAGGAAAAGATAACTTTATCTATACTGAAATTCAACCTCCTCTGCCTGTGTCACTGCTAGTGACCAGTCAACAAAAAGAACTGACACACACAGAATAACTGCACTTGTTCATAATTACTCAGAAGGTGCCTTGGAGCTACTCTTGAGAGGTTCCACCTCTCCTCTCCTCACCTGCCACCCTGCCCTGGAAAGAGCAGACATTGGCTTAACACTTTTTTTAACAAATCCACACTGCTGATTATACAGTAGTTTAAGGGCTTACAAATATCTTGATTCACATAGGGGAAGGGGGAGGTGTAGTCTGGATAATTTAACTTGTAAATTGCCATCTGTTTCCTGGAAATCCAGGAACTAACACCTTTTTCTTCCAGGCATTAACCTGTCCTGCAGGAGTCTTAACATTATTACTTGAGTTCCCAAATTGCTTCAGTCATTCTTCTAAATATGCTGCCAATTAGATAACATTTGAATTATTTAAACTACACAGATCTTTTCCTGGTTCTTTACATAAGGTCTTACCTGTTTGTCTAAATTTCTTCATTTGCCACTGGAAAGTAGCTTTAATTAAAGACCAAGCAAACACAAAAAGTATCACCAATTCTGATTCCTAATGCCATGTGCTGATTGTCTTTCCCTGCACTACTCAGTGGATCAGTGATCTCTTCAGACTTTCTGTATTAAGTAAGGTAGTTTTAGAACAGGTCTTGACACAACATGCCTTTTGTCTCCTTTGTCTGTCTTCTTAGTGCACCTCTCCTCTTAATCCACTCATTTTTCCCTCCTTTGTATGTTTTATGGTGTTGCATATAAATGCACTAAGGAAAAAAAGGTTAGAATCATAGAATGGTAAGGTTGGAAGGGACCTCAAAGATCATCTAGTTCCAACCCCCTGCCATAGGTAGGGACACCTCCCACTACTACAGGTCACTCAAGGCCTCGTCCAACCTGGCCTTGAACACCTCCAGGGAGGGAGCAGACACAAACTCCCTGCACAACATATTCCAGTGCCTCACCACCCTCACTGCAAAGAACTTCCTCCTAACATCCAGTCTAAATCTCCCCTCTGCCAGTTTAAACCCATTGCCCCTTGTCCTGTCATTACAAGACCTTGTCAATAGTCCCTCCCCAGCCTTCCTGTAGGCCTCCGTCAGATACTGGAAGGCTACTATAAGGTCTCCTCGAAGTCTTCTCTTCTCCAGGCTGAAGAGTCTCAACTCTCTCAGCCTGTCCTCATAGCAGAGCTGCTCCAGCCCTCTGATCATCTTCGTAGGCCCTAGGTTTTAGGAAAGTTCTCCTCCCCCTCCTCCTCACTCTAGTTAGACCATATCTGGAATACTGTTCTACACTCCCCAGGTCAACAGGGACAGGGAACTACTGGAGAGAGTTCGATGGAAGGATACAAGTATGGCTAAGGGACTGGAGCATGTGTCTCACAAGGAAAGACTGAAAGACCTGGAGCTATTTAGTCTGGGAAGGCACATCACAAATTTCTACAATACCTGAAGTGTGGCTGTCAAGAAGATGTAGTTAGTCTCTTTTCAGTGACACCCAGTGATAGGATGAAGGGCAATGGATTAAACTCAATCACAGGAAATTCCATCTCGATATGAGAAAAAACTTTTTTGCTATGTGGGTGATGTAGTGTCGTGGTAGGCCTAAACAGGCCAAATTAGGTTTGTACATGTCCTGGTTTGCCCAGGCATGTTTTTCTGCTCTCCCTCCTTCTGTTTTGGGGAGAGCAACTGCGGGAAAAGGGACAAAGAACCTGGAGCCACTGAGTCTGGGGTCTGTGGCCTGCCCAGCAACTGCGGT
>WBNM01045965.1:5788-30066 GCA_013399055.1 Ramphastos sulfuratus
TTTTTTTTTTTTTTTTTTAAGTAAAGGCTGGTGAATATCTTAGCACCACGTAAACTGTATACAAAAAGCCTCAAATGTACAGAACTATCATTTATAATTTAAAAGTGTAGGTGGCAGAGTCTTTAATCATAGGAGAGTTTTTCAGGAAGCTGCAGACAGTGATGGATTGGCAAGTTCAGTTTTTCTAGGTATTTCTTAGATATTCATGTGAATTCTGCTTTCGGAATAGTGTGATGATTGTTAACCACCACACCAAAACTTTTTTTTTTAATTTTTTGCTGCCTGGTTGTCACTGCAGTATGGGTTTAGTGATGGGAATGGCTGGTTGTCTCAGTCCCATTCTTCATGCTTGAATGTCATGAACTGCATTTGCACGTATTCGTGGAGATGGCTTCTCCCCACCGTTTGACCTAATTAAGTTGTACATGTACTGGTTGCCCTTTTCCACTCATGGTTCCTTTTCTGTTGATATCTTCTCTATACAGGTAACTATATCTGTATTCCAAGGTCAAGATAGGTTAGAAGGGATATGTGCTGAAATATGTACGTGCTTGCATAACATGACATGTGGTGTCCTTGGAGGAGCAGGTAATAAACTGTAACAAAATACACTGCAAGAATTCTTCAGGGAGCATCACAAGAACAAGAACTTACTCGGAAACCCTTCAGTAACGTAGCTGGGAAAGAGACTTGTTCATCCATTTGGAGCAGAGCAACAGCTTGTTGCTGTAGGAATAAAAAATGCTTGCTGAAACCAAATACTTTCCTGTATTACATTAGAAATAGTATTGCAGTGGGATAGGTCGAAGCCACAGCAAGAGGGACGCTATTCAGTAGAACTCCTGAAGTATCTGAAGTCATCATTCCCAGCAGAAGAGAGAGAGAGGAGTATTAAATTGGAATATTTAAAAATCACTAGCTAAGAGATGGGTACAGATCAGTTTGTTCTTTACAGCTCTTTGAAGCATCATGTAACTCAGACACACAGAAAACTGAGAGCTTGTTAGGTATCTCTGCACTGTAACTGTTGCTCTGTTTAAATTCAATTAAGTTTTTGTACCTGTATGAATTTTTTTTGAGTTTCTGGGTTTTGGTACTTGTTGCTTTGTTTTTCTTTCTCTTTTTTGGAACTCTGTCTGTACATGTTGGGGATCTATTCAAATACAGCAATGGACACAGCTACTCCTAATCCGTACAGTGTGCTACAACTAAACAAATGGAAGTCGCTATAGAGACATGGCGCCTACTAACATAAAACATTTATTTGATCTGTAACTAATCCTTCATTTGCTGAAAATGAACTCAAGCAAAGTATGCAGGAGTAACTGTCATGTACCATAGTCTACTGCAACAGTAAATATTTCTGGTTTTATTTATTCTTTCTTTGGTGAACATTAGAATATCATTTGTCAGAGGCAAGGAATGTTAAACCACTTTGTTAGGTACAGAAATTATTTTGGATCTTTGACACTCATGATTGTCCTTCAGAAGTTTCATTTATTGCTGAAGATTTAGTGTTGCAGCATAACTTTTTTTCTAAATAGTTCATGCGAAGGTCTCTAGCTTATGGTATTTTTTGTTGCATATGAAATACATTATTAGGAAGTTAGTTTGGCTGATTTAGATGTGCTTTCTTGTGTCGATCAGGTTAGTGCTTTCCTTCTTAAAAATGTAAGGTACTGGTTTGTTACTGATTTTTGTATTTTAACCCTAAAGAGAACTTTTTCTGAAAGATTAATCTGAAAAACATTCAAAATGTAGGTGACATTTGCTGTGATACTAAGATTTGGCTTTGTAAAATTCATAATATGATACAGAATTGTGAGGGGTTTTGCCTATGTAACAAATATTTAAGGGTTTGTTTTTTTTTTTTTTCCTTTGGTTCTCCTTGTTAAATTTCAGCAACTCTGAATGCCAACTCAACAGCTTCCAAGTTTTACTGGAAAATTTCTGAGACAAGTAGTGAAACACAAAAAGGCATCTACTGGGAATTCACTTTTCAGTTGAGGAATGATGTATGAATGTGTTGAAACTTTGACAGAGACGTGCTTTTTTTTCTCAAATACTCAGAGCTTAATAACAAAATGTGTAATGTCTGCGCTGAAAATTCTTTTTTGGTTTGTCTGTGTAAACTCAAAGTTATCCATGAATAACTAATACAGATTACAGATCAGCCATGCTGTAGGAGCAGGGACAACTGCACTAGCTGCATGCGGAACCGTGAAATACAAACACTACTTCAACACATAAATTCAACTTGAATCCAAAATGCTGCTTCCAAATCAGTATGTCCTCCAAAAAGCCCAAAAGCAGAATACATTCAACAGCACAGTACAGAGGCACTAACCCTAACTGGTTAGTGCTGGGACCAGTGCTGTTTAACATCTTTGTCAGTGACATGGACAGNCCCTGGAGGTGTTCAAGGCCAGGTTGGATGAGGCCTTGATTGACCTGTGCTAGTGGGAGGTGTCCCTGCCTATGGCAGGGGGTTGGGACTAGATGATCCTTGAGATCTCCTTCCAACCTTACCATTCTATGATTCTAACCAAACCCTAACGCAACCCTTCCCCAGAGGAGTTGCCAAGGCCTGGCCCAGGCTGCCCAGGTCAGTTTGGAGTCTCCATCCCTGGAGGGCTCTCAGATGTGGTGCTGAGGGCCATGGTCCAGTGGTAACTCAGTGGTGCTGGACTTGGTGGTCTCGAAGTTCTCTTCCAACATAAGCAGTTCTGTGACCCTTAGAGGTCCCTTCCAAGCCAAACCCTCCCCTCCTGCTGTGATCTTCCTGCCCAGGCTCAGAGGGTGCACAGCACAGCTCAGGAGGCTGTGGCAGGGCTGTACACACTGGAGAAAGGAACTGAGCTCAGCCAGCCCCAGCTGTGTCCTGTGCTTGCAGACCTCACTGCAGTCACCTCGGGCAGCACAGGCAGCAGTGTTTATAATTTATAATAATGTCTGTGCTGAAAATAGTGCACACAGTTCTGTGATCTTTTACATTTTATTTTAGTTTTTCTTTCATTTCATGTCCATACATAAATTACAGGCTAGGAGAAGATAGGGAGGTGTGAGAGGAGAAGTATGCAAGAGTATCCCAATTCTTTGTGTTACAAGAGGCAGTAAAGTGCCGTTCTACTGTGCTGCTGAGTGTATTCTGCTTTTGGGCTTTTTGGAGGACATACTGATTTGGAAGCAGCATTTTTGATTCAAGTATGTGTTCAAGTAGTGTTTGTATTTCATGGTTCTGCATGCAGCTAGTGCAGTTGTCCCTGCTCCTACAGCATGGCTGATCTGTAATCTGTATTAGTTATTCATGGATAACTTTGAGTTTAGACTAGTCCCTTCTTTCATGTTGAGCCTGTCCACTGTAGGGCAGAAACAAAAACAATGTCAAAGCTTTTCTAGAGCTTTTCTCCCTGTAGCAACCCAGTTTTATGTAAGAATTTGCATGAAGTATATATAAGAAAGTATTGTCATAATTGCTAGAAGGAAAGTAATCATGAAACTGAAAACTAATATATTAAAGTGTTATTCCAGCTGTTCTTTGATCTTAAAGTAGTTCAAATATTGCAGCATTTATTTGGATGAGTTAAATCTACATGTTAACTGGCCTTTTTTGCAAGACTTTGCACCTGGGAAAGAATGACCCCAGGTATCAGTATAGGTTGGGGACTGACCTGTTGGAAGGCAGCGAAAGGGAGAAGGATCTGGGAGTCCTAATGGATGGAAGGTTGACCATGAGCTGGCAATGTGCTGTTGTGGCCAAGATGGCCAATGCCATTATGGGGTGCATTAGAAGGGGTGTAGTAGGTCGAGTGAGGTTCTCCTCCCTCCCTAATCTGCCCTAATGAGGCCACATCTGGAGTATTATGACCAGTTCTGGGCCCCACAGTTCAAGAAGGAGAGGGAACTGCTGGAGAGAGTTCACCGCAGAGCCGCAAAGTTGATTAAGAGAATGGAACATCTCTCTTAGGAGAGTCTGAGGGAGCTGGGGCACTTTAGCTTGGAGGAGACTGAGAGGTGACCTCATTCATGTTTATAAATAAGTAAAGGGTGAGTACCAGGAGGATGGAGCCAGGCTCTGCTCAGAGATGCCCAATGTCAGGACAAGGGGCACTGGGTGGAATTTGAGACACAGGAAGTTCCATGTAAACATGAGGAGGATTTTTTTTTTTTTCCCCTCTATGAGGGTGACACAGCACTGGAACAGGCTGCCCAGGGAGGGGTTGTGGAGTCTCCCTCTCTGGAGGTATTCAAAACCTATCTGAATGCGTTCCTGTGCGATCTGGTATAGGTGATCCTGCTCTGCAGGGAGGTTGGACTGGTTGATCTTTCAAGGTTCCTTCCAGCACCTGACACATTCTGTGATTCCGTGAAATTGACCAGGCTAAGTGTCGAAGATAGTACATTCAAGAATGACTTTGTGCTGTAGTAATTATTTATTTTAAGGGTAGCATACTTCCTTCTGTGTTGCATTACTGGTGGAAAGAGAGGCTAGTCTGCAGTAGAGAGCATTCTCAACCTGCTTTCTCAAAATCTAAATTAAAAAACATTAGCTTTACCATGTGCCACTTTTTACTGGGTTTTCCCTGGCTTGCAAACAGCTCTTAAAAATTCTTTAGTAAATTACTTATTTTCTTTTAGGAATATTTGTAAAGCATTGCTGTAGAATAAATTCACGTAGGTTTTCAGACATAAAATTTACAAAGTTACACATAAAATAGCACATGACTGTCTTTCCCCTATGAGTGCGTTGTATGCAAGCCTGGATGGGAGGAAGCACAAGGTTGTGTGGTAGTATGACTTAGTTGTTAGTATGAATACAGACCACTCTTATGCATGCTGTCTTTTCTGTCTCCCTCAGTATGCTAAACTGCTGCATTTCAATGGTTTCAGTTTTGTTTCCTCCTGTTTGTGATGGGCCATAAAGATAATAAAATAGTATGCCTTGTAAACCTGATCTTTGTAATTGGAGATGTTACACTGCTAGTTCTTTAATTATTTCTGGATGCTACAGGATTTGTTCATCACACTGGCAAATTAGTCTGTGGGGCTTTTTGCGCATCCTTCTGTTGCTGACATTCTTTCAAGCACTTGTAAGCTGCTTATTGCTATACGCCTCCTAGTCATCTGTCTTTATGGTCTTCCTAGATAGGATCATGTAATAATATTATTTAGTGCTTAACTGCCAGGCTAGGTGTCTTATGTGTGTGGTCTGTACTATGAGGTTTGTGTTTAGCCTGTAATTCCTGTACAGCATTCTTTTTCTACTTTTTTAGACACTTGGCATTTATGCAATTGACATTCTCTACCACGAAAGAAGCATTCTGCATGTATCACATTGCTGTTTCAGTTTTCTGCATCGCCCAGTGGAGAAGACAGGTATAGCACTTACTGAATAGGTTGAGGTAAATGTTCTGTCTATGCTAATGGCTTAGGAAGTGCCGATTAAAACTATTTTGCCTGTGATGGATATTTAAACGAAACTTCAGCTTTAGGAGCATCTGCAGTGTGCAGCTGAGATGGTTTGCAGTTAGTGCATGTTAAGTGTAAGTGTAAGAACTTCTTCCTTTTAATGTGAGAACAGTGCACTGAGTGGAAATTTTTAGATATAGCTTTCATTTTTTAGTCTGTTTCTTGAAAATTTTTTATGCTTGGATAAGTGAGACAGTTGAGAGATCTGTTCTGAAAAGAACAAACTGAAAGGAAACCAGGGAGACCGTAGACAAAGGAGAGATGAATCCCTATCTCCTATGTGTACTTTTTTTTTTTTTAAACTTTGAAAATCCATCCGCATTAAAGACCACATTAAGTATGCAAATCTCTGGAAATGAAGCATTGTACAGTTCCTCAACTCAAAATAATACAGTGGTTTATACAGTATTTTAAATTCTGACCACTGTAGAAGGAAAGGTAGAAGAGAGGGATAGCTGTTTTATCTGGGGGGAGATACAGTATAATTGTAAGCCTGGAGTGGGCAATTGGAGTTTTAATGTGGTCTAGTAGGTCAAACTCAGTGGAACTTCCACCTGTTGTTTAGCCAGTCAACATTAGATCTACTTTGTCTGTATTAGAGCAGCATACTGTGCTCCACAACCTCCCTGGAGGTGTTCAAGGGAGTGACCTGTTCTAGTGGGAGGTGTTCCAGCCTATGGTAGGGGGTTAGAGCTAGATGATCTTTGAGGTCCCTTCCAACCTTACCATTCTATGATTCTATACCAAATTTAGGTTTTTCTTACTGCTTTCTTGATCAGATTACGGAGTATGGCAGGGATAGAATTAATTTTCTTCATAGCAGTCAATGTGGTAATGTGGTGCTGGTTGGTTTTTTTGTTTGTTTTTTTTTTATCAAAACAGTGTTGGTAACACACACATGTTTTATCAGTTGCTGAACAGTGTTTGCATAGTGTCAAGGCCTCTTTCTTACTCAGTACACTCTCCCAGTGAGTAGATTGGGATGCACAAGGGTCTGGGAGAAGGTCAGCCTGGACTGACTGGAGGGATAGTGTTTTATACTTTCACAGTCAGAAATAAAAAGGGAGGGGGATGGTGGACAGGTGGTCTTTGCCTGGGATCTGGCTGTGTGTCAGTCCGTTTATTGGAGGTGATGAGTGGGTGTTTTGCATCACTTAATTTTGTGGGTTTTTTTGCTCTTACTTTTCTTATTCTCTACCCCTATCCTTCTAGGGAGGATTAAAGGAGAGGTTTTATGGGATTTAGCTACCAGCCAAGGTCAGCCCACCACTAGGAGACAGTAACTATGAGCAAGGTTTGTTGTGCTAGTTGATAAATTTAGGCAGAATGTATTTTTTTCTGGTCCTTCTGTGTTTGCTTACTGCTCTGGGTGTTTTTTTCGAGTGAAATATCTGATGCGGAGAATTTAGGCTGTAATTAAGTTGTAATTAAAGTTGTTTTTTTTAAGTGAATGTCAGATTTTATGCTCAATGACAATTGTTGGTAGTGTGGAAATCAGTTTGGAGGTTATAGAACAAAGTAATTGCATCCTTACTTTGCATACTTACTTTCCAATTATGGAAAATAGAGATTAGACCCTGATGGAAGGTGGCTGTCTAAGAGTCATACCAATATTTGTATTATTCATACTGAAAGTTAGGCTTCTAAGTTTGTCTTTTCATTCCTAAGTTAACAGTCCTAAGTGTTGATTCGTTCATGAGTCTGATAAGGGTTCAACAGTGTACATGTGTTAATTGCCTTCTCTTCACCAAAGTTACAATTTTTTTACCTTGTTTTCAATTAGATGTGTCTATGTAGTGTGTGCCTGTATGCACTCTTGAAAAACTTTTAGATTGCTTTTTTTTTTTTTTTGCATTTTACTTTCAGTACCTGATAGCGATTGATGTTTGTTACTTATTCTTAAGTGAATCTGCAGGTTAATCAAATACCTGACAAGTTTTTTGTCAACGATACAGAATATGTGTTCTTGCTTTCCTAAAGTATTTCTAGTGTTTGACTGTCAGAACACTTAAGAGATTTTCCTCACTAACTTGTCTGCTGTTTATAAACAGACTGCAATTTACTTTCCGCTAAAATGGCTAATTATTTCAGTTGCATTAAAAGAGGAAATCAAGAGGAACCACAGTCAGACACTAAAGTCCTTACAAAGTAGTAGTATAATGATAAACACTTTGTCACTGGTTTGCTTTTTTTCTTAGAAAGATACTAATTTTCAAAGTTTTGTAGATCAGGATGTATCACTGAATGTTCCTGAAACTTGGGTGATGGCTTACTTGAAAAGTAAGACTTACAGCAAAGCTAGATATAGGTTGGCATAGGCCCTTAATCTCCTTTGAAGGAGGAGGAAGATGAGTCTGGTTTATTCTAGAATCATAGAATGTTTTGGTTGATGAGGGCCTTTTATAGGTCTTCTAGTCCGACTCCCTTGCAGTGAGCAGAAACATCAAACCAGGTTGCTCAGAGCCCTCCACAAACTTACCTGGAAGGCTTCCAGGGATGAGGCTTCCACCACCTCTCTGGGCAGCCTGTGCCAGTTTCAGCACCCTCACTGAGTGGACACACTATTCAGGTGGGGTCTGAGCAGAGCACAGTAGAAGGAGAGAATCACCTGTCTGACCTGCTGGCCGTGCTTCTTTTGATGCAACCCAGGATGCTATTGGCATTCTGGGCCGCAAGGACGCAGTGTTGGCTGGTATCCAGCTTTTCATCCACCTGTACTAACAAATCCTCCCTCACAGGGCTGCTCTCAATCACTTACATACTCCTCCAGGATGTATTGATAATGGAGATTTTTTTCCAACCCAGATGTAAAACCTTGCGCTTGGCCTTGTTTAATGTCATGAAGTTCACATGGGCTGACCTCTACCACTTTTTCAGGTCCCTCTGGATGGCATCCTGTCCCTCAGACATGCTAACTGCAGCACTGAGCTTGATGTTAGTCTGCAAGCTTGCTAAGGTTGCAGTTAATCTCGCTGTATCACCAGTGAAGATACTAAACTGCACTGACACCAGCTGTTAACCACTTCCCATCTGGACATCAATTTGTAGACCACTGTCCTCTAGATGCAACCAATTCTTTATTCACAGAACAGCCCAGCCATTAAATGCATGTCTTTCCAAATTATAAAGTATATTATGTGGGACCATGTCATCCTTAGCTCTTCAACTGCAAATTGCTTGAAGTTTGAGTGTTTTCTATTTGGCAAATGAGAAAATCCAGAGTATTCCCCTAGCAGGTGTTTTACTTGAATATTATGAATAGTCTTAAGTTCTGGGCCTATCATATTCATCTTTTTTATGATTGAGAAATGAGTGATAAAAGGGATAAATGTCTCCCAAAATTATTTTTGTTCTCAGAAATGCATTTTTATCTTTTTCCAGTTATGTAGATAGATGGTACCATATTTCTTTTACTGGATTGGAATTCTATCATACTCATTCAAGAGCTACCTGAAAAATTAATAGCTCAGTTTTGGTTATTACATATATTATATGTTCCTATAATATATACAGTGCGTTCTTGTTGGGTAAAAGTGAGTCATATCTGTAACAAAATATGTCTTAAAACAGGCAGGTCTATCGAAGCAGTGAAAAAAAAAATCTGTCAGATACTAGATGTGGAAACAATTCTATAAAAAAATTGAAAGGTTAGTAGTTTTATAGTTTTATAGGTAATCTTAAATTGTATTGAATCATGCTGCTTTCAAAACAAACAAAATTAATGTTGCTTGCTGTCTTAGAACCTAAACATGGGGGGAAAAAATTTAGTGTGTTCTTAATCGTCATTTTTGTATTTCAGAGCTGCGGAGGCTTTTCTTGTCTCTTGTCTTACATGTATGTAGAGGAGGGAAGAGATTGAAATTGTTACTGAAGAGTTACTTAAGGCACTAGTGCTGGACATTATATTTTCATCTGAGTGTGAATAGATTGGGATAAGACGAGGCTGTTTCTTAACAAAGGAAATTGCCAGAGGACTGCCACAGAAACTGAATTTGGGGTTGTGTTTTAGTCTGTCTGGCATTGTGCAGTACTATAGTGTCATGGATTGTAAGATTTTCTTAGCAGCAGTAAAATCATGAGACTTAGTAAATTGATATATGTGTATTTAATGTATTTTAGAAAGTAACATAGAATCTGTAAGGCACATGCTTAATTTGCCTGTCAGCTTTTCTTTTTTGAGACTTACTCATTGTCAGCTGCTGCTTCTGTGCTGCTCATCTTCAGGAAGGTAAAATGACAATAGCCTGCATTGGAAAAAAAAAAACCCAAATCTTTCAGATCCCCTGAAAGTGGAAAATGGATCAATTCATATAATAATGTATGTGTGGTGGGAGCAGCTTAATTTTACCTCAATGGTTCAAATAGTTTTGGGCATTCCAGCCTATCTTCAATAAATGTTGCAATGAAGCTCTTCCTTTTTCTCTTCTTCTATCATTGTTTTCTGTTGTTTCCATTTTCCTCCAACCTCTCGTAAATATGTTTACTTATGCTGTTAGACAGACTTCTTATTGGTTCTCAGTGGAGATTAAGGTCTTTACAATCTGCCCAAACTTTCTGAAGCTCACTCAGAGATTATGAACCTAGCTGAGGAACAACAAATGCTGGCTGGCTTCACAAGGAGATCTAAAGGCTTCAGATTACCACAATAAATATGTAGTTAGTTCTCTTGGTGTTGCTCAACATTTCTGTGTATCATTGAGAACTTGGAAAAACTTGTGGATTTTTTTAAATTACTATATTTTGTGTTCTTTTTTACAAGACCCATTTGCTTATTTTATGTAGAGAAGCTTCTTGCTTCTCAAAAGAAGAAAAAACTTGGATAAACTTTTTAAAATGTACTTTAATTTAAGAATTTCCTACTTTGAAAAACCACATGATTGAAGTTTTTACGTTTGACTGAAAAAAATTAGGTATCAAATTTGTCGGGCAAATATTTTGTAAAGTATGCTCAAGAAGAAATTAAGCATATATAACATTAGTCTTGTTGACTTACACCTCCTTCAAGAGATTTAGAAATAGTATTAATTGTTCCTTTTAGAATGATGTTCCTAAATAAAATACTTTAAGGAGTTTTCTTATCTAAAGAATACATAAACTTATAGTATGTCAATTACTGACTTTGATCTGCCTGAGATTTTTGCTTATAGTTGCATTACCACAGAGAAGATATATACTTATCTGCAACAAAGCAGGCATTTTTTTCTTTCATTTTGTTCAACAATTTTACTTTCAGCTAAAAGGACTGGAACCACAGAACAATGAAGTGAATGTCAGCTTCTGACACCTATAATTTTTCTTTTTTCTCTCCTAACAATTCATGTTGGTATATCTATTTAATTATATGACTTGAATGTGAATATCCAAGAGGATGTAGTGTATTTATTGTAGAGGATGATAGATGCATTTGAAATTTAAAAAGTAAAGCTTTTGAGTGAACAGAAAGAATTGATATTCTGTGTTAGATAATCAGGTACTTTGATTATCCTTTCTATATACCTACTACTTACATTTTGTTTTACCTCTTTGCATTTGGGAACAGCTTTAAGGAGATGTGCTGTAGAAGTTCATCAGGTGGTTTCAGCTGCTTCCAAAAATTCTAAAGTTGTATTGGCAATTGTAAAAGCTATACAAAGGAAACAGTACATTGAGGGGATCCTCGGGGTTATTTTGTGAGTATCACAGAATGGTTTGAATTGAAAGGGACCTTAAAGATCATCTAGTTCCACCCCACCGCCAGGGACAGGGATACTTTCTTCTATCATGGTTGTTCAAGACCTTATTCAGCCTGACTTCAAATACTTCCAGAGTTGGAGTCTCCAGAGCCTCTCTTGGCAGTCTATTCCAGGGCCTCACAGTCCTCATGGTGAAGAGTTTCCTCCTAATGTCTAATATAAATCTAGCTATTACCCTTTGACCTGTTGGTTTTGTTTTTTTTTTACAGAGTCCCTCTCCAGCTATCTTGTAGGCCTTCTTCAAACACTGGAAGGCTGCTATAGGGTCTTCCCAGTCTTACTTTCTCCAAGCTGAAAAACTTCAGCTATCCCAGCCTGTCTTCACAGGAGATATGCCCCAGCCCTTTGATCATATTCATGGTCCTCTTCTGGACCTGCTCAAACAGTTCCATGTCTTTCTTTGTGCAGGGGGCTCCAGCGCTGGACGTGGTAGTCTTGGTGACGTCTCAAAAGAGCAAAGTAGGAGAGCAAGCTGGGCTGCAAGCATGTGTTGCTGGCTGATGTTGAGCTTGTCATAAATCAGCACTCCCAAGTCTTTCTCCTCAGACTGCATTTGTAGCTGTGTGGTTCTCTTTCAGTGAGTCCTCTTCGTGAAAATGAAAATGCTTAGAACCACTTTGTCATCAGTAGTCACAGCTGTGAAACTAATTAAATTGTTAAGTTGTTTGCAGTGGATTCTTACGTTGGCGATGGGATGCAAGAGGGAGGAAACAATAGTCTTTGACATGAAAACTGCAGCAGATCAAAACTCATGTTTTTATTTTGCTGCAGTGCATCTGGACACTACATGTGTTGCTTCCTTCCCCTCTCTACTCCCCAGCAGTCTTTCTGTATATCCCCAAATCACTACTTCAGTGAGAAACTCTCCAACTAAAGTGGAGTTCTGTTGCAATTGTGATTAAGCCCATTATGAAATAAAACTCACCACATATTTCAAGATAAATTCTCTTGCCCAGTTTTTTGCACTGAGCTTCAAATGGGTGACAGATTACGATTCTGGATTACTATTTTCTGCCAGTGTTTTGTGTTGGCTAACAATAGGCTAGTTGGTATGTCTGAAAGAACTTACTGTTGCTTCAGAAAATTTGAAAGGGATACTATTGCTGTCCTGTCAGACTTAGACAATATAACTTCAAATTTATCATGATCAGAGTAATCATTGAGGTCCAAAATGGAGAGATTAGGACAGTGATTAATATAGTGCATGGTACCTTCAGGCTTTAAGCAGTTTATATTTTCTAAGCAAGTTGTGCTCGTGAATGGCTTCAGTACAGAATCACAGAATTAACCAGGCTAAAAAAGACCTGGAGTCCAATCTATTACCTAACACTTTCTAATTAACTAAACGATGCCATTAAGTGCCTCATCCAGTCTCCTTTTAAACACCTTCAGGGGCGATGACTCTACTACCTCCCTGGGCAACCCATTCCAGTCACTCTCTGTGAGTAACTTCTTCCTGACATCCAGGCTAAACCTGCCCTGTTGCAGCTTGAGGCTGTCCCCTCTTGTTCTGTCACTGATTGCCTGGGAGAACCCTCACCCGGCTACAGCCTCCCTTCAGGTAGTTGCAGAGAGCATCAACTTCTCCCTGAGCCTCCTCTTCTCCGGGCTAAACACAGTACATGTAGCCCAGTAATCACAGAATAGTAGGGGGTTGGAAGAGACCTCTGGAGATCATCTAATCCAACTGTCCCTGCTAATGGCAGTATACTTAGATACGGGTTTTCAAAGGCTGCAGAGAAGGAGACTCCACAACCTCTCTGGGCAGCCTGGCCCAGTGCTCCATCAGTCGAAGTAAACAAGTTCAAGTGAACCCCCTTGTGTTCTAGTTTGTACCCATTGTCCTTTGTCCTACCACTGGACCCCACTGAGAAGAATCTAGCCCCATCCTCATGACCTCCACCCTCTCAGTATTTATATGCACTGTTAAGATCCCCTCCCAGTCTTCTGATTCCCAGACTAAATAGACACAGGTTTCTCAGTCTATCCTCTGAAGAATCATAGAATGGTCTAGATTGGAAGTGACCTCCAAAGGTCATCTTGTACAGCTCCCTACTGCAGTAAGCAGGAGGATCCTCAACTAGATCAGGCTGCTGAGAGCCCTGTCAAGCCTCACTTTGAGTATCTCCAGGGATGATGCCCCAAACACCTCCATGCGCAAATCTGTTCCAGCATTCCATCACTCTCATAGTAAAGACCCTGTTCCTAATATCCAATCCATATATGCTCTTCTCTAGTTTGAAGCCATTCTCCTTGTCCTATCACTCCAGGCCTTTGTCTCTCTCCATCCTTATTGTAGGTCCCCTTCAACTAATGGAAGGCTGCTATTAGGTCTCCCCAGAGCCTCCTCTTCTCCAGACTGAACAACTCAATTTTCCTTAGCCTGTCCTCATTACAGAGGTGCTCTAACCCCCTCTTCATTTTTTGGCCCTCCTCTGGACCCACTCCAGCAGATCTATGCCCTTCTTGCATTGAGGGCTCTAGACCTGGATGCAGTACTCCAGGTCTCACTAGAACAGAGTGAAGTGGCTGAATGACAGCAGGTCAGGATTTATTGGGTCTGCATTTTTGAGCTTAGTGTTATCACACAGCTAAAAATGAAGACATAAAGGAGGATGTATTTTCTTCAGTTATATAGGGTTAAAATGAGATGCCGTGACATTGATTTGAAAGGTCAGTAAAAATGAAATTAGTCCGTCAAAGGAAAAACTGAAATTGGTGTCTCAAAGGAAAAAATAATAGAACAATGTGCAGAAAGTGGTGGTTTTAAAAGGTACTTGTGCTAGGCAAGTAATTAAACACAGGGATGTAATTCTGTCCTCAGTTTCTTTCCCTGGAGTTAGTTGTTTTGGTTTGTTGGTTGTTTTTTTTCCCCCCTTGTGTTTCTTTCTGCTGCTTTGAATACCTCTAGGAAATTTATGTATATACATAACACAAATCTCTTTCTTAATACTGAGATATACCTGTATGCTCGCTTTCAGTAGTTACTCTCCCTTCATAACACCTGCTGTGTGAATGTTAAAAATAAGGAAGGTCTTTGCTAGTCATTATGTGTCATGAAACATCAGCCAAAACATATAATTTATACCAGCAGACTACTGAATTTGCTTTGGTGGTTCCTACAGATGACCTAGAGCTGACTTCCCAAGTTCTTGGAAAAACAAGTTTCACATTCGCTTTAGTCCCTCTGACAATTGTTTCTTCTCATTAAAACTGAACAGTCTACGTTGTACAGATCTCCAAATTACATTTTTATTACTTGACGAGGGTGACTAATTGGACATGGAGATATCTTATCATCAGTAACTTCCTGTAGTCCCAGCAAGCATGGAATATTTTCCAGTATGTTTGTTATCTGTGATTTTTGAGAGCATTCTGTAAAAGTAGTCTGCAGCATCCTGGAAAGAACAGATGGCAAGGAAGACAACCTGTTTGGAAAATCTAAACACTTGTTTTTATATAAATAAAACACTATATTTGGAAAGTCTTGTTTTCCTATCTTTCAGCATCCAGGTAGAGCTGATTGAAATGTTTCCTCTGAAATATTTTTCTAATGGAAAATTACCTGTAGATTCAACGTTTACTTTTTGCCAAAGGCAGAGCTGATTTTAACCTAGACTGTGCTTCCTAGGTGAGATATCTGAAGTTGGGGAGGTTCTTTGCCTTCTTGTTAGGCCGTCAGATGTATTGCTTTGAAGGCAGGACTTCAGACTCCTTGGTAGATGTAATTGCTATTTATCTTGGTTTTCTGTTACTTTTCAGCTTGGCCAGCTCCCCTTCTGCTGGAGCTACCGTGTCTGGAAAGAGTTAAACCAGCATTTTATTTCTCCTGTCTCTATGTGAAGTTTCAGAAATTGCATTCTTTTACTAAATTTGGAAGTCTTTTTGTCTTTCATAAAAGAAAAATTTGAAATTTCCTGAGAATTGTCATTCAGGGCTTTGGGCAACTGTTTGGATGTTTCCTCTTCAGAAGATTTTGGTTTAATTGTTGATTTATTTCGATTTGTTTGCCATAGATCTGATCACTTGTTTTTATGTAGCTTAAATGAGGGCTTAAGGTATGTTATTAAGTCACTGAATATAAAATGAAAAGGCTTTTAGAGAAGTATAAACTAAGCAGTGTTACATGCTTTATCACAGAGAGGCTCTGCTGTTGTGGTTCTTCATAAATGTAAATTGGGTCTGAGTCAGGGCCAAAACTTTGACCTAATGCTAACCTCTTATGCTGAATAGGAGTCTGTGTGAATCTGAAGATGGGCTTGAGGTGCCCTTTTGTCGCTAAAATAAAGAATTTTTTTTCTGGCGAGCAGGGCCTTTTAACCCTGAGTCGTCTTCACAGACTATTACAGGGCTTTATGTTGCTTTTAAAAGAGGTTATAAAGCTGATGAGGACAGGCTGAGAGAGTTGGGGCTCTTCAGCCTGGAGAAGAGAAGGCTTCGAGGAGACCTTCTAGTAGCCTTCCAGTATCTGAAGGGGGCCTACAGGACGGCTGGGGAGGGACTATTTATAAGGTCTTGCAATGACAGCACAAGGGTCAATGGGTTTAAACTGGCAGAGGGAAGATTTAGACTAGATGTTAGGAGGAAGTTCTTTCCAATGAAGGTGGTGAGGCACTGGAACAGGTTGCCCAGGGAGGTTGTGGCTGCTCCCTTCCTGGAGGTGTTCAAGGCCAGGTTGGACGAGGCCTTGAGTAACCTGTGCTAGTGGGAGGTGTCCCTGCCTATGGCAGGGGGTTGGAACTAGATGATCCTTGAGGTCTCCTTCCAACCTTACCATTCTATGATTCTGTTATTTTTGATTACCACATGTCTATCTTGAAACCTCAGAGCTGGAACTTCAGAAGCACTTACTTTTGTTTCCTCTCTTTTTGAATATGAGAGATTTGAATGTTTTTGTTTTTTGTTTTTTGGTTTTTTTTACTCTTCCCCACTGTCTACTGGTCTATGCCAAGTATAGTGGATCTGCTGCTTTTCTATTCCAAGTTATTCCAAGAAGTGACAAGAATATTTATTTCTGTAGTGGGAAGAGATTTTTAGTAGCTCTTGTGCAAACCCCAAAGTATTCTAAGTAAAAAATTACCTGCTCTTCTGTGAATCTGTTGTACTCAATATTATGAGTTTTCATTTGTTTTAAACTTCACTCGATAATCCATTAAAGATTTCATCAAGAATTTGAGGTAGTGTCTACAAATGTCGAATGGCATCTGTAATTTTGTTGCACTGTTTCTTCTCGATGGCTTTAATTTGTAATTTAGAAACAAAATATTGATGTTTGAGGTCTTTTTGTTTGTTTGCTGGGGAGGGGCAGTGGGAATAGTGATGGTGTGGGGTTTTATTTTAAATAGTTATCTTGACAGTTTTTTATAAATAATCTTTGAATAGTAAAGTCTTTTGGGTAGCTTGTGATTTTAAATATCCAGAAACGTAAATTTTGAGTGTCTTGAAAAGTTTGCTATCATTGTGTTCTATCTTAAGTGTATCTTAGTTCTTCTGCAGCAGCTCTTATTCTGCCATACTTAGTATCAACGGCTTCAACAAAATACTGGAGTGGACGTTCTGAATTCAGAATGCTATTTTGTCAGCACTAATGTGTACGTGCTTTTTGTCTCTGGTTTTCCCATCTGATTATGTCTTTGTTATAGTATAAACAGATGATCCCATTAGTTTTTCTTGCAGCTGGTGTAATAATTTTTGATCTGCTGGATGACATTATTTCTTTGTCTATGAGGTGTTTTCATGATTTCCAGCCAACCTTACAAACACTTTTTGCAAGTTCTAGGGCCCTATTCCATCGTAAGTATAGCTTTGTCAAGTTTGAGAGTTGGGGTCTTGAAGGCAGGCTGGGAAAAAGCATTGTTAGGGAATAATTTTAAGTTTCAGTTTTAAGGGACTTGGGTTGGATGTTTTCACTCAGGGTCTTTTCCCTGTTCCTTCTTTCTTTGCAGGGTACATGCATGCATCTTGCCTTCTGTTACATTCTGCATGCCAGCATCTGTAGGAGACAGTAGTTGTTCTTGATGTTTTGTATGCAGATCTGAGCTGAGGTATTCCTAGAGTAAGTAGGAAAGAAGCTGCAAGAGCTTGGATTTTGCTCAGCAGAGCTAGACCTGGCCTATCAGTTACTTGTTGGTACATCTTCACCCTTCATGTGGCTTTGTCCATCTCTTAGAGCAGAGACAAGAATAATATAGCTCTTCACCTTATATATGCTATCTTGTCTGCACCATCTATTTGAACAGATCTGAGGAAGTTCCTGAGGGTCACAGAAATGCAGATCTTTATAAATCTGGAAGTGGTAAGTTAATGGATCGTATGTCACAGTAAAATGAGGTGAGGAAAATGGCACTGTAGGGGAGAGAGGGTGTCATGGTTTGTTAACAAGGATAATTAAAAGGGCAAAGTAAAAGCAAGGACTGAAAGATAGGGTAGGTTGGGTAGCACAAAGCCATTGTAAGGAGGTGGAGTTTCAGGTAATTAATGGCTAACTGAATGGAAGGGCCTGTGTGAGCTGGCAACTGGGTAAGGGACATGGGAAGAGGAGAAAGAATAAATGCTGCAGGAGGTGGTGGGAGAGAGATGGTGCAATGAATGTGGATTTTGGATAATTTGTTCTTAACAGAAAGAGGATCTTCATCTTAGCTCTATGCTTTGTTATGCCTGGGTGGGAAGTCTGAACTCTCAAAGTTAACGTAGTTTTAAGTTTCTGTTACAAATTTTATTCTCATTTCCCTTTATGCTTGTCTAGCAAAACTGGTTTTTACTTGAAAATTTCTAGGTCAGCTCTGAAAAATGCCTTTGTAATGTGTTTGTGTAAATAAACATGACAATTGTAAACATTCTTTCCATCTTATCTTCCAAACTATTCATAGCTTAAAAATAATTCCCTGCCTTGTGAAACTTCTTACCCCCTGCTGCTTAGCAACTTTCATAAGTATTGAATTGAATTAGGATAGTTGCAGATTTATGAAAGACCTGTAGGAAGATGGATAAAGTAAAAGTATTTGTTGTATTTGTGAGAGAACCAGTGTTATTTAAGAGCATTAGATAGTGCAGTGACTTGTATCTGTAAACAGTGGTCTTTTATCTTCAATTTCAGTGTTTTGAGACTGTTAGGTGTTTGGAATGACAGCAAGAACAGGTCAAATCAAGTTCTTCCCTTGTTCCATAACCTGTAACAAGCAATGGCCAGGCCATATTCAGGGAATGGATGAATTACAACTCCTCTTCTAGAATACACTGACTCCCTGGGCCTTGTGTGGTTTATAGATCCATTGCTATCTGACAAACTGCATTATCATTCTCCTATGAATGTAAATATTCATATTAATTTCTTTCTGATTTTTTTTTTAAAATTGCTTCCATGTTAAAATACTTTAATAGAAACATAGAAAAGGATTTGACTTTTGACGTTTCTAACATATCGAGCTCACTGTTTATCACCTTTTAGTCCATGTCTGTGGAAAAAAGAAAAAAATGTTTTCTGTGCAAGTAGTACATTATTCCATATTGCAATTCTCCCTCTCCATCTATTATTATTCTCTCTACTCCTTTCACTCCTTTTCTTCATTGTCCATCTATAGTGTCTTTTATGGACAATAGCTTTATAATGCTGAACAGTATTGTTGCTCTTTTGTGCACCTTTTTCTGGTTATGGTTTATGCCATTTAAAATAGGTGTCAAGAAGCTGTTTGCAGTGTTGAAGATAAATACCTGCTTCTGCTCATTTTCAGTTACACCAGGAAGTTTGGGCTAATTTAAAAGATGTTTTAGTTAGACTGTTGCCGTATACTAAACTAACCTTCTGTGAATGTTCCCTCATTTGTCTGAGGTTTTTGTAGTAAGTACATTTACTTGAGCTACCTGGAAAGACCTATTTAGTGAAATGAAAGATATTCAACCTAACACTAAGTATTATAAAATATCTCCTCGCTGTGTTGGTAGCAGTATAATCTCAGTGTATCGAAATGTTCTTTCTCTGTTGGATCACCTTCAAACTGGAAATGTGGTGGCACAGTATGGATTCTCATGACTTTAATGTCATCTAACCCACTACAGTAAACAGTTCCATATATGAAAAACACAATCTTACATGATCACTTGAATAAAAATTTATGAATGTTTGCGTATTCTACGTCCTTGGAGACTTCCAAGGCTCGCCTGAGTAGAACCCTGAGCAACTTGACCTGACTTCATAACTGAATATGTTTTTAGCAGAAGGAATTAGAGGTCTCCTGTGGTCCTTTCCAACCTGAATTATCCTACGATCCCATTTCTCTGCAATCCACAGCTTGTAGCCATGTATGTTGAATAACTACTGGAGAGAGGATCTTACATGTGGTAAATACTGCCAGGAACAGTGTAGGTAGTGTCACTTCATTGACAAACAGGTACTTAAAAAAATATACTTAGTTTTCATTGCTAAACAAAGTGGGGGGAAAGTTGTTTCAGTGGTTTGCATAATGGTGTGATGGTTTGGGAGTCACCCGCCCCCCTACACAATGAAGTCACCCAGAGGAGACTAAGCCAGCTGGAAGTTAAAGAATGAAGCTATATTTACAGCTTAGCACAATTTACAAGCAGATATATACACAAATATTTACAGTTATATAGAAGTTGAAAGTAATACAGAAACACAAAATCCCTCCAGAACAATCAGATTAACAGGAGGCCCAAACCTCCCCCCTCCTTTCCCCCTCTTTCCCTCCCTTCAGAAATAACCTGGAGAGTTCCAAGGTGAGATGTCAAAAAAAGACAACAAGGAGGTTAGAGGAAATAAAGGGTTAAGTCGGATTAGAGTTAAGGCAGAAGCAACCGCAGACCGCCAGAGAGAAGAAGCAGAATTGGGGACTGTCTGAGAAGTGAGTGTCTTATCTATATTTTGACTCGTTGCATTTCTCAGCAGAAGAATGATTGATGTAGGTTACTGTTGTTTTTTTTCTTTCTTCTCACAGCTAAAGATTTAATTTCTCTCAGTAAAACATTCCGGTTAGCCTCAAATGAGCACAAATGGTTATAATACTTCCTGTGAATAGAAAGTAGTGTATATTTGTCGTGCCACAGCTGTAAGTTTGTGGAAGAGATTTTTAGTTTTTATGTGTGTTGCTTGATGTAAAAAATTCCTGTGTAAAGAGATTGTTTGATTTGAAGTAGGAGAATGTAGGAGTAACCTCCTTCTTTTCCTTTTTTTTTTTTNTCCTTTTTTTTTTTTTTTTTTTTTTAAATCAAGCAAACATTGCACTGTATCTTGTTTGTTCTTTAGCAAGGAAATGTCTAGTGCCAATCAAAATCTTCAGTTACAGAATGGCTGACCTATGAGAGTAGCTGATACTTGCAAAATATCAGTTATGAGTAGAAGGCTGATTAGATAACTTCTCAAATGCCATTCCAACATTATATTTATGGCATTTTAAATAATAACACAGAATCATATCTGTGACATACTTCAGCAATTACTTTCTAGAGATTTAGAGCTTTTGTAGACTTTGCAGTAGTACTGATCACCTGTATAATACACCTTTTGAAAAGAGCAACATGCTAAATGGAAACAGATCCAAGTTTCTGAAAAATCTGTATTTAATGGCATGCATTAGTTAGGAACTGGTTTGTAAGGTTTGCGGACTCTGTGGATCTTGTATCTCTATACTTTGGCAGTTTTTATTTGCAAATAGAATAATACTGAATTGCATTTGGTTTAAGATAGTCTCTGTTATTGGTTAAGTGTTATAAAAGGAACTGCTTTTTCTCTCTTAGTTTTTATTTTCTTTCTCTCGTTTTCAGTAGTTTTCTCTAAAGTGTCCCAAATTGGGTATTTTCAGAGAGGTGCATCACTAAGGAGGTGTATTTTGGAAGGTCTTTCTGGATCATACCGGGTGTTTTTGCAGTCAAAAAAACCCAGAATATTTTTCAGAATTATTTTGGTTTGTCTTGGATAATTAAATATTAAAAAAAATATGCAAGAGCTGCGTTGGCTACTTTGTTGGTAAAATAGAATGCTTTTTGAGAGTTTGTTGTTTTAATAAGCAGTGTGTTTCCAGTTAGTAAGCAAATGTAGTATGAAATGTAGTGTTCTGCCACTTAAGCATGTGATTTACTATTCTGAGTCTGCATAAGATCAATAGGAGCTTTTAAAATGCATGTATTCAAATAATTTCAATGACAAAATAATTAGTACCAAATATTTTATGGAAGACTGAAGTAAGCTTGTGTGATGATGATAATGCCAGTCTCTTGAGGTCCTAAAAATGTAGTAAGTGTATTTTGACTGTATAGAGACTGTACTTTTATATCTCACAGTTGTTGATACTCATAGAGTGGTTTGGATTGGAAGGGACCTTGAAGATCATCTAGTTCCAACCACTGTGCCATGGGCAGGGACCGTAGGTTGCTGAAGGCCTTATCCAGCCTGACCTTGAACAACTCCAGGGATGGGGCACCCATCACCTCTCTGGGCAACCTGTTCCCAGAACAACCCCAACACTTACAGCCTGTCTTCATAGGAAGGGTGCACCAGCATTCTGAACATCTTCATGGACCTTCTCTGGACCTGTTCCAACAGTTCAGTGTCCTTATGCTGGGGGCACCAGAACTGGATACTGTACTCCAAAAGGGGTCTTTATGAGAGCGGAGTAGTGGGGGGAGAATCTTGTCTCTTGTCTTGCTGGTCACACTACTTTTGGTGCAGCCCAGGATATGGTTGGCCTTCTGGGCCAGTGCACATTGCCAGCTCATGTTGAGCTTTTTGTCAAGTGACACATCATAGTCCTTCTCTTTGAGATTGCTCTTGAGCCACTTCTCACCCAGCTTATACTTGGACTTGGAATCACCTCAACCCAGGTATCATACCTTGCACTTGCTCTTGCTTGATTTCATGAGACTGGCTTGTGTCCAACTCTTCAGCCTGTCCAAGTCCCTCTGGACTGCATCCCTTCCCTCCAGCAGGTCAACCAAACCATACAGCTTGGTGTCACACACAAACTTGATGAGTGTGCATTCAATTCCACTGTCCATATCACTAACAGAGAGGTTACTACTCTGGTCTCAGTACTGCTTCTTGAGGGGGTGCCACTTGTCGCTGGTCTCCACCTGGTTATTGAGCCATTGACCACAACCCTCTGAGTATGGCCATCCGGCAAATTCCTTATCCAGTGAGTGGTCCATCCCTCAACTTCATGCTTTTCCATATGCTTTTGCAAAGACTTCAGGGTAATCTGCTCCATGATTTTGCAAGGTACACAGGTGAGACTGACTGGCCTATAGTTTTTGGAGTCTTTCTTTTTTTCCCTTTTTGAAGAAGCAGGTTGTGTTTCCCCATTTCCAGTCAGCTGGAATTTCACCAGATTGACATGACTTTTCAAATATGTTGAATGTATCACTGTTTCATTTTCCTGATGCTTCCCTGTTCTTGAAAAAGCAGACACTAAATGTCAGAACTAGTAGTGAGTGAGTCTATTTTTCTTCCTTATTTTCGGTAAAGGAATGGTAATTGACTGGTGAGGCTACTTCAGAAGTGTATAGAGAATGCAGTAAGCTTCTTTTTCTACTTATGTTCAGGTGGAGATGGAGATATCTTACTGCCTTTCATTCTTCACAGGGTTACACATCATTCTGGAATGACTGCATCTCCTCAGGATTGCGAGGCTGTATGTTAATTGAATTGGCATTACGAGGGCGTCTTCAGCTAGAGGCTTGTGGAATGAGGCGCAAAAGTCTATTAACAAGAAAGGTAAGTGGAGGAAAAATAGCATGTTTACTTTTGTGTCATGGTCCACACAGTACAGTAGTTCAGAATTGCAGTTGATTGCAGGAAAAAGGCTGGGGTTTTTTTTCTTCTTTATATGGAGATAAGGATTCTGAGTAGCAGCCCAAGTTGTGGATACACAGAGTTAGGTGTTGTCCTGGTTTTGCTAGGATAGAATCATAGGCCAGTCACGGTACGCATGCTGTTAGTAGCTTTGAGTTAGCCACAAGCTTAAGCTGGGCATGGGACTCAGGGGAACACAACAATGATGACGATGACACCAACCACGGCAGCAGACCCAAGATGGTTCACAGGTATATCACATGCCACAAATACTGTGCTCACTGTAAAGGGAGAAATTTGCTGAGGATGAAGACTTATCCTGCTCTTCCTCTTCTTTCTCCTGCTGCTTATCCCAGTCTCTGAAGGGGCTCACTTGCTATTCTGCTCCTGAAGGCTGCCTTCCCATTTCATTCACCAGGCTGGGTATAACTCTGCATACTTAATATTGGGATTAGAATTAGTACTTATTTTGCTGTTTTATGGGATCTCTTTTCATGTCAATCCAAGGGTCTCCTTTCCTTTTCCTGATTTTGCCTTCCTGCCTGTGGAGGGGTCATTGAGTGATAGAGCAATTGCTATAGTTTAGCCCTGAATAGAGGCAATATGTAGACAAGTGTTTAAATGGTGAGCTCAAGTTACTCGGAAAAAATCTTTTGTACTTGTTCTCTGCTCTCTTTGTTCCCTTGACATGTTCCTTCTGCTGTTGGAAACCTTGCACAAACAGTTGGCAGTGCCTCTGGCCAGGGTGCAGTGTCAGCAGTTGCTGGTAGCACCAGTTGTATCTGCAGAAGGAACTTTTGCAACCATGGTGAGGTGCAGGCTGAGAGTGAAAGGAATGGCTAAGAGCCTGCCAGGTGCATCCTGCAAACTTCAGTTTAATTCTCCTGAATGCTGTGTTGCAGTTTGTGCTTGCAGTGCATGGAAAGGAAGTGATTCTCGTACTGTAGGCTCCTGAGAACACAAAACCACATGTAGTTTAAGAATGCCAGCAGTATATTAAATTTGCTATACTTCGTGATCTTTGGGCGCACTTTTAAGGTCCTTTATTGAGTTACACTGAAGATTTGAGACTGAAAATTATTACTTCTGCCGTTGGGTTTTTCCTTTCTACAAAATGTGCAGAGTCAACTGCTTGAATTTTTTTTTTACTTAATCAGCATTAGAGGTTACTTTCAAAGTAAGCTCATTGAAGACATGATCAAATGTTGTCCATCCTCCATGGATAAATTTTCTTATGGCACATTAGCACAAGGCCTGACCTGCCTGCTCCCCCAACA
>WBNM01045983.1:0-13673 GCA_013399055.1 Ramphastos sulfuratus
ATTCTCTGATTCTATGAAACTACTAGCCAGAGCAGGCATCCTTGATCATCACTTACCACATTGCTAGACAAGTTTTCTCTTTTATCCAGACTGTTCACAGCAAGGGGAGAATTCTCTAACCGCGTAACTCGCCGGCTGAGGTTACCAATGGCTGAATCCACATTTAGAAGCTTGATGTCATTCAACTTTTGGTACCCCACTACGGTATGACTTAGCTCTTCCAAAGCTGCATGCACTGACTGGTTGTCCTGAAATACAAAACCACCACGTGTCAGTTTACTTAACTTCTCCAGCACTCCTGCTATTAACACCAGAGTTTAACAAAGCAGACTTCAGGATTGCCTCTGCACTGACACCACCAAAAACATTTCAACTGGAAGCTTCTAGAAAGTTATTTTAGCTTTCAAAAGTTTGAAACAGATTATTCCTCTGGGCTAACTGCTAATGTGATCACTTCTGCTGTGCCAGCAGGCACAGAAAGCCTATTCATCTCATTTTCCAGGGCAGGCTTAGTAACCACACCAATTATTTTCCCCAAGAAAACATGTGACTAGCCATATTTATACACAAGATTTGCTTTTTCAGAAAGATACTGACTATCTTATATGCAAATAAATGCAGTCATTCCATTCCAACCATTCAGCTGAACACCTACACTTGAGCTCTTGTTTTGTTGCTGAATCCCTGGTTTCCACACCTTGATACACACTCAAGGGTGACTCAATAAATGCCACTCCCAAATTTGCTTAGACTGGCAACTGCCTGCTGTAAAATCCACTCCAAAAATAATCTTTAACTCATTCCCATTTACATAAGCAAAGTACACCTAGAAGTACACCCAGTTAGAACACAAACCACCCTCAAACTAGGATGCTTTGCTACATATACACAGGAACAGCAAAATTATCTTCTATTTTGTTTTGAAGGATGCTATCTGTGTTGTCTTGATAAAAGCCACACTTTTTTGTACACTACACTACTGCAAAACACAAAAAAAAGTTAAGTATCAGTGCTACTTGTACCAGTATTTCTTATGCCAGGGGTAAAAAAAAAATACCTTTTTGCAATTTTCTGTCTGGTTTGTCTCAGTTCTTGGCACAACAGTGGAGGGAAGTGAAGGTATGTGTTTTAATTCCTTCTAAGGGAAAAAGAAAGTAGAAACTGATGTTACCAAATGCTTGTAAAAAAAAAAAAAAGAAAACAAACTAAGCTTTCAATAACTGGCAGGCTGTAAGCCAAAGATGTGTTGCTGCAATTATAGTCACGTCTGTTGTGCATGCAGAATTTCAACTAAGCTAATATAGTGTTTTCTCTCTCAAACACATAAGGTCCAAATTTGTTTTAATGAAACCCTCCTAATTAGCTCTTCTCCCTTTAATGAAGTATTATGATACACATTTCACTGCTACCATACACACTGCCACAGCTGCAACATTCTTGTAGCACCCACTGACTGAATCAAGTTTTATCCTCTGTCTGATTTAGATTTTTATCTGCAAACACTCTTATTAGAAGTAGTGCTGCATTGCTGCTGAGCTGAAAAGCTTTAATTCTTGTCTCAGTGTGTTAACCCCAAGTGGGAGGTCAGTGGAAGTACACCGGTAAAGGTGGTCAGTAATTTCACCCTCATGTGCATCCTCAATTCAATCAACAAACTGTCTCAACACTTCCATATTCACAATCCTAAGACAGTCCAGACAGAAGCCATAAGCAGTAACCTGCATCACACACAATCAGAGATTCCCAAAGGAACTTTTGCAGGAAGCAAAAAAAAAAAATCTGGAGAATAAGAAAAATCTAGTAGGGATCCAAAATTCTAGCTCCAGAGAAATACACACTTGGCATCATATAGGAGATGCCACACAGGAGTTATGAGGATAAGCTTATGAATGTACCAACCAACAGTGCAGACAGTAACCATAAGCAGTATCCTGCATCACATAGAAGCAGGTTCCCAAAGCTCCACATCTGTGTAGCAGGAAGCAAAAAAAATCTGAAGAAATCTGGTAGGGATCCAAAATTCTGGCTCCAGAGACATAAATACTTGGCACCATATAGAAGATACCACACAGGAGTTATGAGGATAAGCTTATGAATGTACCAACCAACAGTGCAGACAGTAACCATAAGCAGTATCCTGCATCACATAGAAGCAGGTTCCCAAAGCTCCACATCTGTGTAGCAGGAAGCAAAAGAATCTGAAGAAATCTGGTAGGGACCCAAAATTCTGGCTCCAGAGAAATACATACTTGGCACCATATAGGAGATGCCAAAGGAATTAAAAGATAAGCTCATTCTTGAAACTTCAAAAGTATTTCAAAGGCATAAAGGCAGAACTCCAAACAGTTCTTAAACTTGTTCTATATTATGCAGGTCACTCTTAGAAAATAAAATCACAGAATCAACCAGGTTGGAAAAGACCTTTGAGATCATTAAGTCCAACCTATACATGCAACATTAAAATCAGTATATTTTTCTTACCACATCATTCTGGAGTATTTCTATGGATTTCTTGTATTCTTCAATAGCTGTCTGTATATTTTCAACATCATGGGAAACACTGGTAAGTGTGCTACCTATGTTCGCTACGGTCTGGAATAAAGAAGAGGGCAAAAATATCAGACTTCCCTCAAGCTGCATCCACCCAAAGAGTCAATCTGCTAAACAATCTTCAGTTAGTGGAACTGCAGGCAGACTGCCACAAAAATCTGCACCTGAATTTCAAGTATTCAGAACTTCCTTTGCAGACAAAACTGCAAATTATATCCATTGCATCTCCAGACCAATAAAGACTCTGCTCAATGACAGCTTATGATAGGTAACCTAAATTATGGGTCTGCTACTCCCATTCCTTAAATACTCCCATTCCCTAAACAATACAAATGTTCTGGCATTAACTGAAATTAAAAAAATAAATAAATCCTGCTATGAAGACATCTTACTTTGTCTCTACATGGAGCATTCATATTGAATACAAGGATGCTGATAGTCACCGACTCACCCTGCTTTTTCAGGCCTACCCATCAGACACACTATACATTGTGTACTCAGCCTGCCAAAGGCAGTATTGCCTTTTTTTAAAATGAAAAGATGGCTCTGAAGCATCAAGAAAACCTCCATGAATTCTGTAGGTGCAGTCACTGTGATCTGCCAGCAACCTTTGCTCCTGACCACTCGTCTCATCCTTCCCTTGCCTTCACCTGTGTGAACTTCCCATGTCCTCAGCTCTAACTTTAGAAAAGAACTCTTCTGTAAAACTGCAATGGTGTGCTTTAGCAGCTGGCAGCACAGCACCTATCAGAGTCAAGCTGGCAGTTAGGATGTCCACACACACTCATGGAAGTTACAGTAACAGGGCAGGAAATAGCTCTATGCTTTTCATTCCATTTTTAATAGCTTCTTCAATAATTAAAGCAAACAGAAGCCATGTAAAAATCCCCTTTTCCTACAACCCTGTTGTGCTCAAAAGCTCTGAAGACACTGACATGACCCTCTAGCTACCCAGACTATATTCAAACAAAATACAAACACTGCTCCAGCTCTTCATTTTGCAAGTCTGAACACAGGTTCAGGAAGCGATCTCTCTCCCCTCAAGGACCTCATGACACCTTCAGCACCTTTCATCAGTCTGAACAAAAGGCACTGTTCAAGAGGAGCATCTTTAGTAATCCTTCAAGACTCTTATCACTAGCAGGCAGCTCCCCATTTTCAGGGAACAGTACCTGGACAGAAAAAGACTGGGGAAAAAAAAAAAAAACCAAAAAGGAAAAACAAGAACAGCAGCCTTTACACAAAACCACTTAGAGTTAAAAGGACTTTTAATATCAAGTCTGACCATTAACCTAATGCTGCCAAGTCCTATCACTTCTTTCAGCTGAAGAGTACACTTGTCCAAGCCATGAGCATCTAGTTTCTCCTGCAGAATGCTATGGAAAATGGTATCAAAGGTTTTACTGAAGTCTAGGCAGGCAACATCCACAGCCTTGTCCTCACCCACTAAACAAGTCACCTTGCCACAGAAGGACACCAAGGTAGTCTAACAGGACATGCCTTTCTTAAACCCATGTTGATTAAGTGTGATGACCTGCTTGTCCTGTACATGTAATGTGATGGCACTTAAGGTGATCTGCTCCTTAACTTTCCCAAGCATTGAGGTCAGGCTGGTCAGTCTGCAGTTCCCAGGTTCCTTTCTGGCCCTTCCTGTAGATGAGCATCACATTTGCTACCCTCCAGTCAACTGCGACCTCCCTGGGTAGTATGACTGCTGACAGAGGATTTCTTCCAAGAGAAGCAAGTAATTCCAGATACCTGGATTGCAATGGACAGTTGAGCAGGAGTTTTTTCAGCAGGGCTATCAAAAGCCAGGCTACCTATCTACACCCACTGAAGCTCTCCTGTGTGGCAGGAAGTAGTGTAACATGCACACAGAGGTCAAAAAGAAGTCCAGCTATTGAAATCCGTTACCATGACACTTATAAACCATTGAAAGTATTGCATTTAAACCTCCAAATAGCTTCCTCTGCTCCTAACTGAGGCAGCTAGCATTGTTCAGCATAAAGAAAACTACAGGAGGACCTTATAGTTGCCTTCCAATACCTGAAGCTGGAAAGGGACTTTTCATAAGGCTATCTAGTGATAGGGCAAGAGGGAATGGTTTGAAGCTGAGGGAGAGTAGGTTTAGACTGAATCTTAGAAAGAAGTTCTTCAGACTCTGGAATAGGTTACCCAGAAAGGTTCTGGATGTCTCCTCCTTGGGAGTGTTCAAGGCCAAGTTGGAGGAGGCCCTGAGCAGCCAAGTCTAGTTGACAGGCATCCCTGCCAATGGCAGGGAGGTTGGAGTAGATGATCTCTAAGGCCCCTTCCAACCTAAGTCATTCTATGATTCCCTAGTTTTAGTGTGTCAACCTTTCAAAACATGAATGCAAGCAAGATCACATCAAGAAAGTAGTGGAAACAGATGCCACATCAACTTAACATACTTAGCCTCAACAGCAAAGACTGGAAGAACTCAAAAGTTCCCAAGATCTTTGATTTTTATGAGGTATGACCATGCATGTATTTATTTTAACACCAAAAAGCCTTAGTGCTCAGCAGACTGCTGCAAGCTGAAGTCTGTTCATAGAATCATAGAATGGTAAGGTTGGAAGGAGACCTCAAGGATCATCTAGTTCCAACCCCCTGCCATAGGCAGGGACACCTCCCACTAGCACAGGTCACTCAAGGCCTCATCCAACCTGGCCTTGAACACCTCCAGGGAGGGAGCAGCCACAACCTCCCTGAGCAACCTGTTCCAGTGTCTCACCGCCCTCACTGTAAAGAACTTCCTCCTGACATCCAGTCTAAATCTTCCCTCTGCCAGTTTAAACCCATTGCCCCTTGTCCTGTCATTGCAAGACCTTACAAATAGTCCCTCCCCAGCCTTCCTGTAGGCCCCCTTCAGATACTGGAAGATACTGGAAGGCTACTATAAGGTCTCCTTGAAGTCTTCTCTTCTCCAGGCTGAAGAGTCCCAACTCTGTCTGTCTGTTGGCCCTAACACTTTGCCTTGACAGACTAAAGGCAGCAAGGTGACAAGAAGACTTTCCTGTATTTTATATATACACATAGAGAAAGCAAATGCAGGTTCCAGACTAGGTATTGCCTTAAGACTTACTTGTGCTACGATGCAGTAAAAATCCAACATGCTAATAACAGCAAATTACAAATAACTTTATACTCCTCCCAGAAAAAAATAAATCTGAGCAGCTTGATCAGCCAAACCACACCAATTGCTTAGCTTGGTGATTATACTTTAATGTTGTAGTATAGCAAATGAGAAGTGGAAACCCATAAAAGCCACAGAGACTGGACTGGCATTTAGGTGTCAGCCCAATCTAAATGTTCATTGCTAAATAAACAGAGCTGCTGGGGAGGAGACAGGGGAGGTAAAGTGACAACATAATACAAAGGCATCTCCAGAAAGGGACAAACAAGACCTTCAAATCTTTCATCTCCCATACACTGTCATAGGATCATACAACATCTAGTACCTGAAGTCCAATTTAAGAAGAAGAGAAGCAACTATTCCTTACACGTAATTCAGGTAACTCCTGTTGTCACTGCTGTCTCCTAGAGCCCAGATTCAGCACAGAACACATTTAGCAATAGCCACATTTACAGTACTTGCCTTCTGAAGCTTCTCTACTGTAAGAGGAAGAGAAATCAGATCAGAAGCAGACTTTATGTTGTTTTTGAGATGATTTACTGTTGAGGTCAATAGCGATATCTAAAATCAAAGAGAATTATTTACAATTAGTCAACATAATCCCAGTTCTGGCCTTCTAATGACTTGATTTCTAACCAAAAAAAAAAACCCACAAACAGAAAGCAAGACAAAAATTATACATGTACATAGAAAAAAAACACACATCTGTCTCTAGATTAGAAGTCCTGCCTAGATTACACTAAAAATACCTTGCTTCTTGCAAGGGAAGCAAGGGTTTCATTATTAATTTATAATTAAGACCTTATAGTAGCCTTCCAATATCTGAAGGGGGGCCTACAGGAAGGCTGGAGAGGGACTATTTACAAGGTCTTGGAATGACAAGACAAGGGGCAATGGGTTTAAGCTGGCAGAGGNAAGATATAGAAGCTCCTTCTTTTCAAGAAGGTAGCCTCTACCCATCTCACATCAATACTCTTGAAAGAGAGCCTGTTGCCCAAGAAAGACTTTTAAAAATTGTGCAAGAAGGCTTTACATGGAGGAAACAGTCATCCCCTCCTGTATTTAGCAATCAGACCTGCCTGGCAAAACCCAGCAAAGCCATGCAACTTTTCCATCTGAGTGATGGGCAAAGACATTGCACATATCACCCAAACCTTCTGCTACTGAAGTGGAACAGTGACACTCTAGAAAGAGCAGGATAGCTCTATTTGTGTCAACTACTTGACCCAGACAGCAAGTAACTGAGAAGGTCTTCAAGATAACTTATTCATTCCAGCTAAGACATTTGTCCAAAAAAAAAAAATTTAAACAACTACATGCTAGTTATTAACTGCTAGCACTATCACTTTAAGATCAATTTGTAGCCATTAGCAGTCAAAATGAATAAAAATTAATTTATTCTCACATTTGACTACAAAGAAGTAGAGGATAAAACTCACTTTCTTCTGGTTAAAAAGTTGTTTCGTAAGCTGAGGAAATAAGCAGGATACTGATTTTACATTAGGACAACACTGATGGGCTGGTGTTCAGTCTTTAGTTCCACAGCTGTGAATACTGGCTGAAATAATTCCCAGAAGCATATCCCAACAATACATGGGAAAAAACAGTAACTAAATTTTGATCACCAGAAGAGCTGTCTCAGACTCTAACCATACCCTGCAGTAACTCCAGGGTCTGAAATAATCACGCGCGGCTATTTGTAACATCAAGATGAAGATGGTAGCATTTCAGAAGTCCAGTGAAGCACCCAAATATCTCTGGGTACTACATATTGTCAGATGCCAAAGAAGAAAAGTCAATTTTTCAAGTATATTTATGTGCCACATTAAATACTTAACCACTGTGTGGGACTGAAGGAAAAACAATCTGAGCAGGCACCTCGGTACTGTTAAAAACAGAATCCAAAGTACCAGTGTCAGGGAAGATTACACACACACACCTCTCTTGATATCACTATCTGTGAGCAGCTCTGAACATTTTTACACTCCAAGGCAAGAATTTCAGTAAGAGCCTTGCTGGAAGCTTTGTTTAAAGCATGAGTTAATGCAGCATCTGAGGAAAGAGCTTTCTGTTAAGTGGCTTAGTTCTGGCCACGTAAACAGAGCTAAGATTTACACCAGCTCAGATTCCAAGTGTGTATTAGTAGATTTTATATTCACAAGACATCAGTACTTCACTTGTAGCTACATGAACTTGTAGTGATTCAGGTGACACTTTTCCACACTCAGGAAGCATTTGCAGATGTTCTCAGGAGTCTGAAATGTCAAATCTCTCATCATAAACATCAGGGGGTTTTGACAGGAATATTAAGAATTGCACAGTTCTCAGGTTCTTTCAAGTTCTGCCTGAAGCCCTTCCAACAGTTGCATAATTTCTCCTCTTTGCAGCCAGTCTCCAGTACAACTGGAGATGCTCAAACCTCTTTTAGAATCATAGAATGGTAAAGGTTGGAAGGAGACCTCAAGGATCATCTAGTTCCAACCCCCTGACATAGGCAGGGACACCTCCCACTAGAACAGGTCACTCAAGGCCTCGTCCAACCTTGCCCTGAACACCTCCAGGGAGGGAACATCCAGAACCTCCCTGGGCAACCTGTGCCAGTGCCTCATCACCCTCACTGTAAAGAGCTTCCTCCTAACATCTAGTCTAAATCTTCCCTCTGCCAGTTTCAATCCATTGCCCCTTGTCCTGTCATTGCAAGACCTTGTCAATAGTCCCTCCCCAGCCTTCCTGTAGGCCCCCTTCAGATACTGGAAGGCTACTATAAGGTCTCCTCGAAGCCTTCTCTTCTCCAGGCTGCAGAGCTCCAACTCTCTCAGTCTGTCCTCAGACAGCCTGCTGCAGCCCTCTGAGCATTTTTGTGGCCCTCCTCTGGACCCGCTCCAACAGTTCCATGTCCTTCCTGTGCTGGGGGCTCCAGAACTGCACACAGGACTCCAGGTGGAATCTGACAAGAGCAGAGTAAAGGGGGAGAATCCCCTCCCTTGCCCTGCTGGCATTTTGCTTGTTTAATAACAAGGCTTACACTCCATTTTAACTTTGAAGTTTAGCATATGGTCACAGAAGTCCTCAGATGAAAGCTCAGCACTGCACTTGAACTTAAGTTCTGTAAAAATAAATCTGAAAGGAATATTGGATTATTTTTCAAAACCAAGCACTGATCCTTCTCACCTGTTTATTGATCTCTGTGATATTTATCCAAATTTTATTTAGCCCCAGTTCTCCAGTCTCAATTTGTTCTAGTTGCTTTTGCTTCTGCACCAAATCTTCATTCAGTTTAGGAAATTCTTGGAATGATGTCTTTTGATTAGATTCCACTAAAGAAATGAAACAATAATTAAATTTGTTTTAAAAGCCAAAACGAAACCTCACAAAAACAAAGTGAAACAACAAAAAACAAACAACCTAACACCAAACCACACAAAATAAAAATTGTTCAGGCAAACTTCTCTGTAAAGCAGAAAAACTGCAAGCAGCAGCTTCTACAGCAGTGAAAGAAGGCAGTAGCAGTTGCAACATAAGGGTTTATTGCCAATTCAGAATTAAATGTTTGCCCAAAATGACAGCTCTTTTTTGTTTTAAGAGTACTAATGTTTGCAGAGAGAACCCCGAGGGACCATGCTAAATTTAACACTTTGCGATAGTACTGTTATTTTGGGAAGCTTCAGCAGATCTTTATTTAGTGCAGTTATTTTGCATTGCTTTCACAGAGGAGCATGAAATAGTAATGAGACTGGGAATAAGAGTTGCCAACAGCACCAGGGCAAAAGGAATTACCTGAAATGAACCTCAGTGCCCTTTTCAAGCCTGCATAGGGGCTGCTGACAATGAAGTAAATTCCAAAGAGATTAACGTGGTAGCAGTTGCTGCATGTGACAGAAAAGCAACTGAAAAATATCTGCAAGATTACACACTAGCATCTGTTGGCAAACAAATCAGTAAACAAGGTCCTTTGAAATCAAGTCATTACTGCAATTAATAGTATAGGGAGAGGAAATGTGCAGCTTAAACCAACACCAGTCAGCCTCAGAAATGCAGCTCTACCAGGTCTGCAGTGACTAAGCTGTTTAGCTGCAATGCCATTAGGCAATCCTAAATCCCTAGGTCTAAGAAACAAGCAGAGGTTTTAAGATGGAGATGACAGCTCTCTAAAACCTGCACCTCCACCCTGCAACTGGAATGCTCTACAACAAACTGCCATAGTTCAGGCCAGACTGCAGTGGGACCTACATGGTATGCAGCTGGCAGCTTCCAGAAGAAATTTCCATGTGTGACCCATCTGGTCAGATGGGGAAGCCTTCAGGAGTGTTTCATGCTCATGGACTGGATGCCCAAATGAGCACAACTAGATTGCCCTTGCATCTTCAAAACCCACTTCACTTCTCTTGAAGCAAGTCCTAGAACTTATTGCTTAGTAGAAAGTAATCTGCATTGATTACCCAAAACCCAAACATGGTTTTTGGTTTTGGTTAAGAAAGAGCCTGAAAGGTGTATTTTAGCCAAAACAGTTAGTTGTGTGCTTGACACAAACAGTTCACTCAATCTGATGTTCCAGAGACTTTTGCAGACAAATTATCTTCTGTTCTGCCACTCCTACTGTACACAGTGAAACTCCAGTTAGTTTTTAACAGTGCTAGGAAAGTTAAGTACTGAGTGCATTCTTCTTACTGCTGATAATTGAAGGAAGACACCACAATGACTTCTCCCTATCCAAATATTCAGATGCAAAGATGTCTTTATTTTCAAAAAGCACTGATATTTACTACATTTGTTCAAAGCATGGCAGAACAAATATCACTACAAGAATCTGTTCTCACAGGGGAAAAAAATCTGGATGAATATTCAGGAGGAAAGTTCTTCCAAACTTGCTGAAGGACAGACTGATCCCATGTCTTTGTTTCTCCACCCACGCCTATCTTACCAATGCACAATGTTACTTTGTGGAACCAGGTTATTCTTGCTGTCTGCTTTTTACTTGTTTTTCATGCTGTGCCTCATTATGAGGCTCCCATGCAGCTTCTAGGCTTGCTATTACAGCAGCAAGGAAATCTAAGACTATTTTATCACTAGATGAAGTATCATTTTCTAGCAGAACCATTAAGAAGAAAAAACAAGCACATCTGTAACACCCAGGTGGTAAGCTGAGAGAGAACAACTGCTTTAATAAAGAGGTCTGTGTTGAACAGGAATGATGAAACTTAACTGCACCAAAGCCAGCTACTGTTGTCATCATGTAAAGCTTTTACTGTCAGTACATAAAGTAGACCAGTCCATGAAGAGCAGCAGTCAGTTGACCACAGCAGCTAAACGGCAACTGCAGAGCTGTTCTGTATGCTCACAGCCACAAAGCAGCACCTGTAACTGATGCCATCCTCTGTAACCAGTGGACACCAGTTACAGTTAACTTTCAGAGTTCAGCATCTGTTAAAAATCAAAGCACACCTACAGGCAACACTTTGTCTGCCAGCCAGCCAGCAGGTTCTACCTTGGCAGACAATTCACCACCTCACAGCAGAAAGCCCTGAATACCAACAGCAACAGATTTCTGCACACGTTTCTTCAGTACCTCTTTTTAGACATACAAATGAAACCCTCTGCTTACATCCAGCCCTAGAATCCTTCTAATTTTTGAGCTGATTTCACTAGCCTTATTTTTAAGGTCATCTTCATGTCAGGGGCACAGAAGTTTTAATGCAAGGCTATGGGACAAACCCAACAGTCAACAGCAGTGCTTCTCAGGCAAGACATAACCATTTAGCTTTCCTGAAGCAACTAAAGGCTATCTGAACACTTTAAGCTCCACTCACACAGCTCCTCAGTTTATTCTTGCCTTTTACAAGATTTTAAACACTACTAAGAGACCAAAACATACCCTGTGTCCAGAAATGAGGTACAGAGAACCAAGAGCATACATGACTCACAAACCTCACCATTTATTACACCTCGGCACTACAGAAGTTTTAATACTGAAATCTTACATGGACAGGGAAAACCTGAGCCCTACAAGCAAAATGCTTCACATACTCCTTACTTCAAAGCATTGAGTATGATGTAACTCCACACCATATGCAACACAGCACAGAAGTTGAACAAGTCAATGCAAGTAAGATAAACATTCAGAGGATATGAAGACATAATACCAAAGCAACATTCAAATTGCAGTAACACTGTAGGAAGTATTAGAGGTTATTAAAAGACATCAAGACAAGAACATTGTTTTCTTTTTTTTTTTTTTCTTAAGAGATATCTCAAAATCCCCTAGACTGCCTTTACAGGGTTGATCAGAACTTTTTTTCTTTCTAAATAGGGGACTCCTTCAGAATACAGCAGTCTCAAGTTGGGAGCTTTCTAAATGTTATGTCCAAGCAACCTCAGCCATATCTAATCCAGTGTCCCTGCTCCTCAGAAGATACAGAACAGGCAAGAACAGATAACACTTGCCATAGATTCATCCAGCCTCCAAGAGTTTTTGGCTCAGAGGACTCCTCATTTCAGGGGCAGTTTGTTTACTCAGTATTTTCAGACCTTGAATAAACGGGCAATTAAAGCTCTTCACACTGCCCAAAGCAAGCATGCAACAGTGTAGCTACATTTATACTTACTAGTTCGAAACTTCTCCTTTATTGCATCAAGATCCTCCTTGAGAGCTACCTGCATCCAGACTAAGCCAACACAAGCCACCACACAGGCAGCCAGAATGACAAATGCACATAAGGGGTAACAGAATTTGCAGCATCGAAGATAGTCTACCCTGGATAAAACAAACAAACAAACAACAAAAAAAAAAAAGAAAATAGATTGCGAACATTCCACAGCACCTAGAAAAGTTTCACTTTAAATGCTGTCCCTCTATCAAAGGAAGGGACAGTGATGGCACAGCACATGCTTTGGCTGACAAGGGCTAGCAAAAAGCTTTTCCAAGAATAAATATGGCAATACATGGAGATGCAGGCTATTGCTCTCTGTTCAGTGTATCCTCAGGAACCACATCTAAGATACTTAAGGGTAGCTGTTAGGCTTCCCTTACTAAAATCTCCTGCTCTGCTCACATGAACTCGTTAGGAACATTTGCTTGGTAGCTCAGCAAGCAGGCTTCAAGAAACAACATTACCATCACGTTATGACAAATACTTTAGATTATCCTGAACTGCAGAAGTCTCAGTTTCTCTGCCGCATGCCTACTTCTAGTAATTCTCAGAGGCACATTAATAATGCTGTTAATTAAAAGTTTTAGTACCAAAAGCATATCACGTCCACAAGAAAACCAGTACTGTCTCAGCTCACTGATACAGGACTACGCCGTGCTGAACACACACAGATACACGCAGCTGCCCCCAGGCTGCTCCACGGACTTTAGTTTCAGCAGGTGTAGCAGACAAACCCAAGAAGAAAAACACCAGAGAATGTCTCACATCTGCTTCTGGCCCCAGCGAAAGAGACCTGTTGGACCACACATAGCGCAGCTCCAGCTCTTTCCTGGCACTTCCCAGCGCCCCACCACCGCCAAACTGACCCGAAGCAGGCAACATAGCCGCCGCCAGCTCCGTCCCGGAGACTGGCGCTGAGCCGATAAGCTCCTGCTGCGGCCCCAAGCCAAAGCGGGTAGGAGCGGGAAGGGGGACTCGGCAACAGTCCCGGGGACTCACTTGCCGCAGCGGGTGCGCGCCCCCGCGAACTCGTCTTCCTCAGAGCTAGACTCGGAGTCGGAGGCGGGCGGCTCGGTGCGCAACAGCCGGTGGCCGGAGCCCTTCTTGGCCGGCTTCTTCCTGCGGCCGTCGGCGGCCAAGCCAATGAGGGCATTCAGCTCCTTCCGTTTCTTCATCCTCTTGTGGGCCGGCGGCGCGGCCGGCGGCTGGCTCCCGCCTCCCTCCTCTTCCTCTGCCGCCGCCAGCGCGCCCCGGCTTGCCAGCCTGCGGCCCGGCCGCGGCTACAGGCGCTCCGCGGGGCCGCGGCCGCTGCTCTCCGGCCG
>WBNM01045983.1:13711-29618 GCA_013399055.1 Ramphastos sulfuratus
CCGGCCCCGCGGCAGCACGACCGGCCCCGCTCCCTCCACCCGCCCCGCCCGCGCCATGGCTGCTCCCGGCCCCGCGGCGGCACGCCCCCGCCACTTGCCAGCAAGACACGCTCCCATTGGGCGGCCCCGGACCGCCCCGCTCGGGCTTAAAGGCCCAGGCGTGCCCTCTGCCGAGCCCCGTGGACACCCGATGGGGAGAGAGTCGTGCTGGCGGCACGAAGCCGTAGTAGAAGTACGAAAAGTAATAGCACGAAAAGTAGTGAAGGCGGCCAGAAGCAGTCGATCTACCAAGCGGCGGGACCTGGCCCGTGTGTAGCGCCTCCCTCTGCTGTTACCCTCTGTCCCCTCTTGAGAACCAGGCTCAGCGGGAACCGCTGCTCCCACAGTGACAAGAAAGCGGTGTCGCCTGGCTGCTGCCCGCCGTCTTCCTGCCGCAGAGCTGCCGTCTTACCCAGCTTCAGGGCTTGCAGAGCACCACAGGGCCGGCCCGGTGACGGAGTCACCGCCCTCGCAGCAGGAGGAGAAGCTGTCCTAGCCGTTTTTAAGATGGGGCTTAAAAGAACAGGTCGCTCTGGGAGCCGCCAGCGGAACGGGAAGGACTGGGGCAGCTATCAGCCGGCATGGCAATGGATAGGAGGGCGAAGCCTTAGGAGGCAGGAATATGTGATGGAAGACCTCAGGGTGAAAAAGCCCAGGGTATACCTGTTCTCCCCTCCAGGCCTGTGCGCCCGAAAAGCCTGAAGTGCTATGTGTAACGGAGCGATATTCCCAAATGGCAGTTTCCCAGGGGCGCTGGGATGGTCGTCACATACTCTCATTCAAAGTCTTTTATTTTTCCTTCCCTGAAAGTCCCGATTACGCTCCGCCTTCGCCGCTGTCCCCGGTAGCAGCGGCCCGGGGCATATGAGCCCAACTTCGATCTGTACCGAGGCCGTTCGGGGCAGGCAAGTGAATCGCGGGGCTGGCAGCCGGCGGGTCCCGCTCCACCGGCGGTAGGGCCGTGCTGCCCTCTCTCCGTGGGCTGACAGCTCCTCTCTCCCAGCACACATCCCCGGAGGCGCCCGCGGCCTCTGGTACGACGGAAGCCGGTGCGGCGAAGACCAGCAAGCATCAGCTTGGAGCCCATTTTGCGGTGCGTTTCCCGAGGCCCCGCGGGATGCTCCCCTCCCAACAAACGCTGTCGTGATTTGGCAGCCGCTCGGACTCTCAACCTGCCTCTCCGCCCTGCATTGGCTGAGCGTGGCCGGTGCCAGACCGGGCGGGGACACCAGCCTCGCCTGAGCCCGCCGGTAGCCGTCAGTCGTCGCTTCACCGGCGAGGATGAAGGTCTCCTGGCTGGGCGTGGATGTCTCCCGGGTGCTGCACTTGGCTGCCGTCTTCTGCCTGACCTGCGTGCTGCTGAAGGCCATCCAGCTGTTCCACCGGCGGCGGGAGCTGATCCGGGCGCTGGCCGATTTCCCCGGCCACCCGACACATTGGCTCTTCGGCCACGTCCACGAGGTAGGACAAGAGCCGGGGCTGTACGGCCTGGAAGGAAGGAGGGACCGAGGGAAGCAGTTTCTTTGCCTTGAGGGAATGATGCTGATGGGAGTTATCCCCGTGATCCGGGAGAATTGCTTCTCCTGATCCCCGAGGAAAGGGAAAGATGGCCATCGTTTTGCTCAGCCATGCAGACAGCACAAGAAGGACATGGACCTGCTGGAGCGGGTGCAGAGGAGGGACACAAAAGTGATCAGAGGGCAGGAACACCTCTCTTCTGAAGAAAGTGAGTGTTGGGGCTGCTTAGCCTGGAGAAGAGAAGGCTCTGAGGAAACCTTATTGCAGCTTTTCAGTACTTCAAGGAGGCCTGTAAGAAAGGTGGGGATAATTTTTTTTGGCAGGGCCTGTCGGAACAGGACAAGGGGAGATGTTTTTGAACTAAGGGAGGGAACACTTAGGCTAGATGTAAGGAAGATAATTTTTCAATGAGGGTGATGAAACACTAGGACAGATTGCTCAGAGGGGTGGTTTTCATCCCTGGAAACATTCAAGATCCGGTTGGACAGTGCTCTGAGCAACCTGATCTAGCTGAAGATGGCCCCACTCCCTGCAAGGGAATTGGTCTAGATGACCTTTAAAGGTCCCTTCCAACCCAAACCATTCCATGATTCTTGTGATGCCTAGAGAACACTACATACAGGCTGCTGCAGAATGCAGAGTGGAAGGAGCCGTTAACTGACCCACAAGAAAGCAATGCTGAGTGGGCAAGATTGTCCTAGGGTGTAACTCAGTAGTTGCCTGATGTAACAGAGCTGCACAAATCTGTCTTGGGGCAGGCTCAGCTATCACCTCTCTGCTCCTATGAAAGTCAGAGCACAGCTGCCGCAGCTATCCCTGTGATACTGAGCAGATGTGCTCTGCTCCCAGCATCTAGAGACACCTTCCCTCAAGGCCAGGTTGGATGAGTCTCTGAGCAGTGTGATCTAGTGGATGGTGTCGCTGCCCCTGGCAGAGGATTTGGAACTGGATCATCTTTAAGGTCACTTCCAACCCAAACCATTCTGTGATTTTTTTTTCCCTTGCCATCTTGCACCAGTTTATGGCCAGGTGAGCAAAAGAGGATGCTGATCATTTGGAGTCACGTTTAAGCCACAAAATACATGCCAGGTATACCATCTGTCACAGGTAGCATGGATCTTTTTAAGGTTGCATTAAACCCACAACTACCTGAACATATGTACATAAGCAAGCCTTGTTCTAGGCACTCATGGCATGGATGATTATTTCCCAAGGCATGCACTTGCCCAGACAGATCGGCGTGGCTGCCTCGACAAGTGGATTTGCAGCAGCAGCTTCACAAGGAGTAACTGAACCACCTCGTGTGAAAGGCTTTTTTGTGCATGCTAAAGTTTACTTTAAATCACCCTGACCTGTCCTGGGCTCTGCTGATGCCCTACTCTAGCCAAATCCGTGGCACATTAAGTAACTAGCACTCAGAAAAGTAGCTGGGAGTTCTGGAGGGGACATCCTCAGTCTTGTCTCTGTGCTGTGGCAGCTCCAGTTCTGCTGCAGTGCATGGGACAGGCTGTCTTTTTGGCAGTGTGAGCATGAACATGGGCCAGTTTGGGGCTTTGTTGCACAGGCAGTTAGACTTTCAAACTGTAATTAAAGTCTGTTTAACCTGGAATGGTATCTTAACCATTTGTGTCAATCACTGTCTCCCATCATGGCTGGGTTGTCTGCAGCTTGACTTTTACCTTGCACAGTAATTTTTTGTAGAATTCCTGTTTGGCCAATTTAATCATTTACTGAAATCCCTGGAGCCCAGCAGTTCATTAAGCCAGTTAAGAAACTGGCAGTGCTCTGAACACATGCTGAATACAAAGTTTACTTGCACCTCTGAAAAGGACACAAGGGCTGTATTCAGGGAGATCATTGACATTCCCTGTTCTTCTGATTTTAAAAGAGATTCATTCTCAGTTTTGATTGAGGTCAGTTTAATATCTCAAACATTTGTCATGCTTTGGGTGGATGTCCTGGGAATGTGTCACTTTATTTTGAAACATTCTTAGGTATTAATCTTTGCTTTTCCAAATCACTTTGTAGAATTACATTAGGATATCAGGAGAAGTTGCCTAGAGCTGTTCAGTCTCACTGCAGCACTATGACTTAGTTAAAACCCTGAGGTGGCCAAACTGACTTCCCATTGCCATGGTCAGTGGGAAGCAGAGGACGGTGGGTCCCTTGCACTGTAGACACAGGAGGATATCAATCCCCTGCTTTGCCTGCATCTGCCCTGTGCAAGTGGCTGGTGGAAGGGAGCCAGCCTGGTTCTGACAGCATGGCACAGCTTTGTGCTCAGATTTCAACCCTGTGTCTTCTGTTTCATTTGCTATTGTTGTGTAGTCTGCAAAAGCACCTTTAAGCTCCTCTACCCAGATGCTTTTAGTGTTGGCTCCATTTCAGAATGTACATTTCACACTATTTCCTTTCTTCCTTAGACCCAAGCTAGGCTTATACTTTTCTTTCAAGCTCCCAGGGGAGGAAGAAGCAGCAGTGATGGACTTTCGTGAAGAGGCAGTAGCTAGAGCCTTGGTTAAGCAGCAAGTTGACAGCTGTTCCTGTTCCTCCACAGCTCACATAACTTTAAACCCTGTGCCCCAGGAGTGCTCAGCACAACAGGTAGAGGTTACTCACCTTGTGGATAACCTTTCTTCTCAGACAAACCCATCCTACTCTTTGCCAGTAGAGGGCTGGTTCTTGACAGCACAAGACCAGGCACTCCTGAAACAAAGGTGGATGCAAAGGCTTCTAGTGTTAGAACTTCTGCCAGCAAGGCTTGCTCAGCATCTCCCAATTACTTCCATTTGTGTTTTCTGTGGTTTCATGATGGGAGGGAATGCAGGCAGAGCTATCTTCCACATGTTAGAGCATCACTACAGGCACCATGCCAAGCCACACTTCTGGCATTGCCAAAGGGGTGGCTGCTGGGGAGGGCTGCCTCCTTTTACCCCAAAAACTTGATCCCTTGAACTTGGTTCTCTGTAATAAGTCCAAGTATTGAACTTGAGCAAGAAAAGTTCAATGATCACTTTCTATTGTAAATGGTAACTGAATGTGTTTCGACACACAGGACATGCTGCAGATACCCCTCTGGCTCGCAGGGCAGGGAGATCAACCCTGTGCCACAAAGCACAGCTGTGCCCATACACAGCTGGCAAAGACCCTGGCAGACACCCCATGACTCCTGAGCACCCTCTCTGAGACCTGTGTCAGGTGACAATTTGAGTAGAAGCCATCTCCTGGGTTGAGAAACAGCAGACAAACAAAAGGTTGAGCTGAGGTAACAGCACCAAAGTGACTGAGCAAATATTCAATTGATTCATTCAGTAGGCTGACTTTGACTTTGTGGCTGAGCTCTGCAAATGCTGTTGAACTTCAAGCTTCATGTCAAAGCAGGCATAGCCATGCCAGCCCCAACTCACCAAAATCTTTCCTCCTGCATATTGTGTCGGGGTAGTTTCTGTTCAAAGAGAAGGGAATTCTTACATAGAGTTCTGCCTCCTTAATCTTCCTTTCTCTGCCTATGACTCTGTGGCTTTGGGTCTTTCCGCTGATCTTTTCACTTGTTCTTTAAGGGTTATTACCTGTTTAATATACAACAACACTGGCTATAAAAGCAATAAAACTGATCACTTTTGAAGAGCAAAGCCTGCAGTGATGCTGATACGATATGGTGCTCATGTTACTGACCAGGGTGCAGCTTCCAAGGACTGGAGAGGAACATTGCTGGGAGGACCAGCTCTTCATTGCCTGTTGAATCCAGTTTCTGGAAATCAACACAGTCTTAATCTAATGATATTAACCAGTGTCCCCTCCTCTGTACACTCCACATGTTTTCTGGTCAGGAGGTGTCTGTACTAGTGCAGACAGCAGCAATGCTGTTAGCTGCTGTAAAAGGGCTGCTGTATTTCCTCATGACTGCAGGGTGCTAATTGCTCAGCCACGTGCAACTAGGAGCATATTTGCATGCCACGAAATGCAGATGCTGTCTGGGGCAAATCCAAGATGTCTTTGAGGTGGCCATGTGAAAAGAGTAGGCAATATACATGCACTGATAGGCTTGACCACTGTTTCTAAGGGTGTTCTCCATGGCTAGGGTCAGCTGATAAGGAAGAATTATTTTATATGAGGTTTAAAAGTAACAAGCATCTCTACTTCTCATGCTCTGCAAACACAGAAGGACATTGTTTGCAGTCATTTGGTGTTCTAATGCAGAGGCACCTCTGAGCTTTTTGAGACAGTAATTTGGGAGAAGATTTATTTTTTTCTCTGAATCTAAGTATTTCTCCTCTGAATCTAAGTATCTGACTCAGATTAAAAATGCTGTGTCCAGCAGGAGCAGGGAGGGGATTGTCCACTTGGACTTGGCTTTGGTGAGGCCACATCTTGAGTACTGTGTTCAGTTTTGGGCACCACAATACAAAAGAGATGTGGAGGTGCTGGAGTGGGACCAGAGGAAGGCAACAAAGCTGGAGAAGGACCCGATGAATAAATCTTATGACTGAGGGACCTAGGGATGGTTAGTTTGAAAAAGAGGAGGCTGAGGAAAGACCTTGTTGCTGTCTATAACTACCTGAAGGGACCTTGTGAAGAGGCTGCTCCTGGTCTCTTCTCACAGGTAATTGGAGACAGACCAAGGGGGAATGGCCTCAAGCTGAGGCTGGGGAGGTTTAGATTTGATATTAGGAAAAAGTTTTTCACAGAGAGAGTGGTCAGGGACTGGAATGAGCTGCCCAGGGAGGTGGTGGAGTCACCCACCCTGGATGTGTTTAAGGGTTGTTTGGATGTGGTGCTTAGGGCTATGGTTTAAGGTGAATCTTGTAGAGTAGGGTTCTAGGTTGGACTTAGTGATCCTGAGGGGCTTTCCCAATCCAGATATTTCTGTGATTCTGTGATTTATTCTTCTCCTATCAGTTCTATGAGACCTGCACCCACCTCTCCACAACCTCCTTTCTGGCAGTTGTAGAGAAAAGCAAAGAGTTCTCCCTTCTGCCTCCTTTTCTTCAGGCTAAACTACCCCAGCTCCCATGGCTGCTTAGGATTTATTCTCAAGAGCTGTCACCAGCTTCATTGTCCCACAGGCTCTTTACCATGTGGCAATTACCACTTGCCAGTGCTGAGACTGGGTAGGTTTAGATTGGACTTTTGGTTTAAGGTAAATCTTGTAGAGCAGGGTTATAGATTGGACTTGGTGATCCTGAGGGGCTTTGCCAACCTGGATGTTTCTGTGATTCTGTGATGTTGTGATTCTTTCTCTTTTTACTTCCCCCCACAACTACAGTTTCTCAAGGAGGAAGAGGTGTTGGACAAGGTGGAAATCTGGGCACAGAAGTACCCACACGCTCACCCTCTCTGGTTTGGGAATTTCTCAGCATTCCTAGTTGTCACTGATCCCAACTATGCCAAGGCTGTGTTGGCCAGAGGAGGTGNGGGTTTAGATTGGACTTTTGGTTTAAGGTAAATCTTGTAGAGCAGGGTTATAGATTGGACTTGGTGATCCTGAGGGGCTTTGCCAACCTGGATGTTTCTGTGATTCTGTGATGTTGTGATTCTTTCTCTTTTTACTTCCCCCCACAACTACAGTTTCTCAAGGAGGAAGAGGTGTTGGACAAGGTGGAAATCTGGGCACAGAAGTACCCACACGCTCACCCTCTCTGGTTTGGGAATTTCTCAGCATTCCTAGTTGTCACTGATCCCAACTATGCCAAGGCTGTGTTGGCCAGAGGAGGTGAGGAGATGATACCTTCATCTGTGGAGCAACAACCATAGCCCCCAGATTTGCCACACCAGCCTAAAACTTCACAGCAAGGCAAGGTTTCACAGAGAGACTGTCTTGTGGAAATCATCTAAAGGCATGGAGAGATACCTCTCCTTCATGCCATGCTTCAGGCACAGGGCTATGGGGCTAACTGGGCACCCTCCAAATCTGGCAAATCAGACTTGAAAAGTGAACTTTTCAGTGCCTGACCACAGGAAGGAGAGCACAGCTGGAAGTTTGTTTCTCTGCTGAGCCTCATCTTCAGTGCACCCATACAGAAAGGCACTAAACAGTGCTCTCTGTGATGGTTAATCATTTATTACACAGCACAGACTTTGGATGACCAGTTTATTCCAGTCTGGGCATCTGCTTTTGTATGTGTTTCTTGCACATGGGCCAAACAGTGTTGCTTTGCTGTGAAGTATTGATGAATCCTATAGGGGTGCCACCAGTTGTTGGAGTGGGTCCAGAAGAGGCCACAAAGATGATCAGAGGGCTGCAGCAGCTCTCCTATGAGGACAGGCTACAAGAGTTGGGGCTCTGCAACCTGGAGTAGCCTTCCAGTATCTGAAGGGGGCCTACAGGAAGGCTGGGGAGGGACTATTGACAAGGTCTTGTAGTGACAGGACAAGGGGCAATGGGTTTAAACTGGAAGAGGGGAGATTTAGACTGAATATTAGGAGGAAGTTCTTTCCAGTTAGGGTGGTGAGACACTGGCACAGGTTGCCCAGGGAGGTTGTGGCTGCTCCCTCCCTGGAGGTGTTCAAGGCCAGGTTGGACGAGGGCTTGAGTAACCTGTGCTAGTGGGAGGTGTCCCTGCCTATGGCAGGGGGTTGGAACTGGATGATCTTTGAGGTCTCCTTCCAACCTTACCATTCTATGATTCAATTCTGCTACATACCCAACCAAATGTGAGAACTCAAAGGGAGCTTTGAGGTGCAGACTAGTGGGTTGATGCTAATGAAACATTTACCATGTTATTTTCTCTTTATGGATGATTTTTTACAGATCCCAAGGATAATGTGAGCTACAAACACCTTGTCCCATGGATTGGTATGTATTCCTAGGGCTTCGCCTACCAAGAATGATTCTAAAGTTAGTCAAGAACATGCTATAAATAAACATCATTCTGCCTGTTTCTTGATGCAGTTAGAGCTAAAATCTTCCTGAAGTGATTATGTTTAGTGAAGAACGTGCCAAATAATGCTATTTTTTATGATTCAAGGAAAGAAAACTCAGACGTAGTCACACATGCAAATGAGAGCCACTTACACATCCATATATAGCAAAGGGAGATGATGAAGAAGCTGAGATTCAGTGGAGGACTGGTGAAAAATGTGGCTGCTGAGCTGAACTTCTTGGCTTCAACGTTGTTGCTGTTTCTTTCTGGAGGCAGTGCTGTGCCACTTTGGTGAGCAGGGCTCTGCTCAGCCCTGGGAACCCTGAAGCCGATAGCAGCATCTGGAAACCTTCTCTCATAGAAGCTCAGACAGCAGATTTAATCATGCTCCTTGCAGGCAGAGGCTATGTCTGCAGGCTTGGGAAAGCAGGCTGCTTGTGCCCAGCAAAACTTGCCTTGCCTGTGTTTCCCCAGGGAAAGGGTTGCTGATCTTACATGGGCCAAAATGGCACCAACATCGAAAACTCCTGACTCCAGGGTTTCATTACGACGTCTTGAAACCATACGTGGCCCTGATGGCAGAGTCAACTAACGTGATGCTGGTAGGACTCATATCTGATGATCCTTTCTCTGTCCCATTTTCTTTTCCCTGATCCTGACTGGTTAGTAGATAAATGCTGGACCAGGGTCTTCTTGCAGTGCCCTTACTCACAACCCGGTAATTGTAACAACAGGCTGTGTTGTGGTGGTCAAGGTTTTAGACCCACCACAAATCCCTGCCCACAGACTAAAAGGAATGAGCAGGTTGAGTCTCCCCACAGGAACTATGTCTCTGATAGTGCTTTGGGCTCTGTGGCTAAGATTTGAGGATTAATGCTACTGCTGTTCTCAGGCCATGCATAACAGCAGTCCCAACTGCAGCTTCTCCTAGAGTCTTTTTATTAGTGAAGAACAGAAGGAAAAAAAGGTTCATGATAAATCCTGGAAATACGTGGGTTTGAGCAGAGCTATGCTCTGACCTAAGATTAAAGAGTATCATTTGCTGCCAACATACCCATGACTGGACTGCAATACCTTCCTTGATTAATACACAGTGCAACTACACTGTTCTCCCATCCATCAGTGCTGGGCTTCATGGAAACCAGTGTGAATTACAAGTGAGAGGCACCAGTCTTTGTGCACATGGACCAGCAGGAGCCTGGGTGTCAGATCTATTCCTTCTCCTTTGCCTCCTTCCATCCAATCTCCCCCCAGCAGCTCCACACGGACCCTGGGTGTCCTCCCTCCCGCCATCCCAGGAAGCAGGCAGGAGCTGCAGGCTGGAGAGCCAGGAGAGCTTTTGCAATGCATACTAGTGTCTGGCAGCTTACAGTTCCTTGCAGGCAACGCAGAGTGCCTACTGTGGGTGCCCATGCCACCAGGTGGCAATCATTGTACATGCTAAGGACATAAGTCTGTCCATATAAGCCCTGTTCCCCAGCCTGCTTTCTTCTTGTGGGAGCTCAGATGGGACTGTGCTCCTCCCATCTGCTCCCTTTCTCAGCTTTTGAGCCCTCTGGTTCCTTACAGCTATGAAGGAAGAGAGACACGACAGCTTCTCTAGATCCCCTATGAAAAATGCTGAGCAAGAGCTCCTGTATTATATGCTGGAAAAACGTGGTGGGAGAAAGATCAGGAGGTGGAAGCCTGCATCTTAGGACATCAAAGGCATGGAAGCTATATGTGCTTGTGAGAGACAGACAGCAAACACAGACTCAGTGAAGCTTCTCTTGTGCAGGAAACACACTGCACCTTAAGAAATGCTGTGGCAACATTCCCCCTCCCTCAGCAACACAACGATCCTGGGCTTCTCTGGGGTGCCTTTGCTCCAGGATAGGATGCACTGGTGCCAGGATTTGAGAGTAGCAGCTGCCTGAGGCAAATCTTGTCTTAGTCCTCCCTCTCTTGGTTTCCTTTCTCCAGGATTTTGATGCCAACTAAAAGGTCCTTTCCATTTTTCCATTTCTCTGAGCTGAACACTTACTAACTAGAAGGTGAACACAGATCACAGAAAACTGTTCTTTGCCTTCTCACTTCTGTTTCCTTTGCACCCTAGGACAAGTGGGAGCAGCTGGTCACAGATGGGAATCCAGTGGAGCTCTTTGAGCACGTTAGCTTGATGACTCTTGATAGCATCATGAAATGTGCCTTTAGTTATCACAGCAACTGCCAGACCAACAGGTCAGTGCTGGCTGCCCCAACCCTGGCAGAAAGTTTGCAAATTGCTTGTCATGATACTGCCAAAGTTACAAACTTCCACCACTCCCCAGGAACAACACCTACATCCAGGCCGTCTATGACCTCTGCCTCATGGCGCACCAGCGCCTCCGCATCTTCCCATACCACAATGACATCATCTACTGGCTCAGCCCCCACGGATATCGCTTCAGGAAGGCCTGCCAGCTTGCTCATGACCACACAGGTATTCCCTGTCTTAATCCACTCCCAAAGCTTTTGAGCAGGTTGGGTGATGGCTGCCCAGAGGCAGTTACCTCTTGCCAGTGCAGGCTGGCAGGCTTGAAGCCGGGATCCAAGCAGAGTGTCAGCTTGCAGCAATGTTCCAATGTCTCATAGCTCCTGGATTATTAAATTGGACTAGCAGAGAAGTTCCCTTCTGGGAACCCTGCTGTTAAATCATAGAATGGTAAGGTTGGAAGGGACCTCAAGGATCATCTAGATCCAACCCCCTGCCATAGGCAGGGACACCTCCCACTAGAACAGGTCACTCAAGGCCTCGTCCAACCTGGCCTTGAACACCTCCAGGGAGGGAGCAGCCACAACCTCCCTGGGCAACCTGTTCCAGTGCCTCACCACCTTCACTGTAAAGAACTTCCTCCTAACATCTAGTCTAAATCTCCCCTCTGCCAGTTTAAACCCATTGCCCCTTGTCCTGTCATTGCAAGACCTTATAAATAGTCCCTCCCCAGCCTTCCTGTAGGCCCCCTTCAGATACTGGAAGGCTACTCTAAGGTTTCCTCGAAGCCTTCTCTTCTCCAGGCTGAAGAGCCCCAACTCTTGTAGCCTGTCCTCACAGCAGAGCTTCTGCAGCCCTCTGAGCATCTTCGTGGCCTCCTCTGGACCCACTCCAACAGTTCCATGTCCTTCCTATACTGGGGGCTCCAGAACTGCACACAGTACTCCAGACGGGGTCTGATGAGAGCAGAGTAAAGGGGCAGAATCCCCTCCCTTGCCCTGCTCCCCACACTGCTCTTGCTGCAGCCCAGGACTCAGTTGCTGTCTGGGCTGCATGTGCACACTGCAGGCTCACGTTGAGCTTTTCATCAATCCAGACCCCCAGGTCCTTCTCCTCAGGGCTGCTCCCCAGCCATTCACCACCCAGCCTGTATTTGTGCTTGGGATTGTGCCTACCCAGGCACAAATATAAGCTGAGTGATAAATGATCAGAGACTGATGTGAAAAGAGGTGGGTGCTGTATGGAACACCAACACAGAGAATGGTTTTCCTTTTTTGGTCGTGGTATAACTTTTTATGCAGGAGGAGAGGCCAGAATAGGCTGAGGAGTCTGTCTTGAACAAAGGAAAGGACGTCCAGAAAAGGATGTCGATGTGCATGGCATTTGTTGCTGTGGTATTGAAAAAGCCAAACTGTCTGGGATGCTGAAGCAGGCGTCAGTGTGTGGTGAACTGAGAGGTGGTCACTCCCCTTGAGTGAGCTTTTCTTTGGCAGGACAATTCAGCAGCTTGTCTTTTCCTGTCCCCCAGAACCTCTAACTCTTTCTTTCCCAGACAAGGTGATCCAAGAGCGAAAGGAGTCCCTTAAAGATGAACGGGAGTTTGAAAAGATCCAGAAAAAGAGACATTTGGACTTCCTGGACATTCTACTGTGTGCCAAAGTGAGTGCTGAGGAGCAGGTGTGTGGCAGGGCAGCTGGGTGCAAAAAACAGTCTGTGTTTTCAGGGGTGCCTCAAACCACCAGAGACCCCTGGGACTGCACAAGGCATTAAACTAAGTTAGCCCAGTCCTGCACAGTTGAGGAGGGGCCAAGGAGATCCACTTTTCCATCACTGAGATGTTGGTAGCATCTGTTGGGGAATACACCACCATAGTCCTGGTGGTTTAATATGGGGGAGGGATAAAGGGATTTTTATGTGAAGGAAAAGTAGCCTTGAATTCAGTCTAAACAGACAATGATTTTGTTTATTCTTATCCTAGGGGCACCACCACCCCACTCTGCAATAGCCGAAAGAATATAATGGTCCCTTCTGGGATATTGTATTTTATATGTACAGATATATATATAGATAGATATAGATAGATAGATAGATAGATAGATAGATAGATAGATAGATAGATATGGACCATTATAATATAATCTACTACATAGAAGAGATATATAAAATACAATATATATTCTAGTATAAACTAATATATCATACATGTAATCTAATTGTAATATAGAATCATAGAATCAGTCAGGGTTAGAAAGGAGACCACAAGGATCATCTAGTTCCAACCCCCCTGCCATGGGCAAGGACACCTCACACTAGATCAGGCTGTCTTGAGCCTCATCCAGCCTAGCCTTAAATACCTCCAGGGATGAAGCTTCCACCACCTCCCTGGGCAACCCCTTCCAGGGTCTCACCCCCCTCCTAGTGAAGAAGTTCTTCCTGACATCCAGTCTGAATCTACCTATTTCTAGTTTTGTTCTATTCCCCCTAGTCTTGTCACTACCTAACAACCTAAAAAGTCCCTCCCCAGCTTTATATATACATATAACCTATATTACCTTCATAGAATCATAGAATAGTAAGGTTGGAAGGGACCTCAAGGATCATCTAGTTCCAACCCCCTGCCATAGGCAGGGACACCTCCCACTAGTACAGGTCACTCAAGGTGTACGTTATCTGTATTTTTATGTATACAGTGTGTTTTATTTGTATATATATGGTTCACTGAAAGTGTTTCTGGGCTGTTAGGATGAGAATGGAGCTGGACTGTCTGATGAGGACCTGCGTGCTGAGGTGGACACATTCATGTTTGAGGGCCATGACACGACAGCCAGTGGGATCTCCTGGCTCTTCTACTGCCTGGCGTTACACCCGGAGCACCAGGCACGGTGCCGGGAGGAGATCCAGGGGATCCTGGGGGACCGGAAGACACTTCAGTGGTAAAGTTGCACATTTCCTCAACTGGTAACTTCTTTTCTTGTTGCTGGTATTGCTAAGTGAGCAACATCTTGAAGGGTTAGAAGCTGGGCTGCTAAAGGGCTGATTGCTGCATGCATGGGGACTTCATAGAACGGAGCAGATGTTGCATCCTTCCCCTAAATCAGCCTCCCTGCCCTTCAGGGCTCCTATTGGTAGGACAAACACAAGAGAAAACCACCCCAGACCAGAAGGGACATGCTGGATGCCATACCAAGATCTGGGCCAAATCTTGCCCTTTGCTCTGTCCTATTTTCTCATCACAGGACATTGTAGTCTCATTTTTTTCACCTTTTGCTGTCATAGAATCTTAGAATGGTTTAGGTTGGAAGGGACCTCAAAGATCATCCCTCCCCACCATAGGCAGGGACACCTCCCACTAAAACAGGCTGCTCAAGGCCTCATCCAACCTGGCCTTGAACACCTCCAGGGAGGGAGCATCCACAACCTCCTTGGGCAACCTGTTCTAGTGTTTCACCACTCTCACTTTGTGTTTGATCTTGTTCAAATGTTTTAAAGTCCATTCAGAGATGTCCTGGGGTCCCCAGCTTGCAGCTGCCTGTGATTGGTGTCGTTGGTCCCTGTGTGTACCCCATCTGTGCAAGCCTCAGAGGGCTGATGCATGTGAGGGAAGGGGATTCCTGGACAATGTGGGGAGCGTGGGACTCAGCCAGCTTCTGTCCTGGCAGGGAGGACCTGGGCAAGATGACTTACAGCACCATGTGTATCAAGGAGAGCCTTCGCCTTTACCCACCAGTGCCTGGCGTGTCCCGGCAGCTCAGCAAACCCATCACCTTCCCTGATGGGCGCACCCTGCCAGAAGGTCTGTAAATCCCATTCCCACTTCACAAAGTTGTACTCTTGGACATCTCTTTGCCTGCCACAGAGCAAAGGCAACAGCCCTGCCTCTGTGACTTGCTTCTTGTCAGCACAGACTGTCACAGAGGACCTTGCAGGTATTGGCATCGCACTGATAAACTGAAGTCTGGGCTGGGTGGTGGCATCTCTGTGACATCCTTCCTGCCACCACTGCTACAGGTCATCCGTGCCTGTACCAAAAGCCTCTTGTCATCCTGGCCAAGCACAGGCTCATGGTTCACTCGTCTTGGCAGACTGCAGGCAGAGGGAGATGGGAACCAGTCCCATCCTGATTTGCTCATGAGAATTGGCCTGTGCTGCTCCATTCTTTCTCTGATTTGGCAAAGGAGGCAGCATTGCTGGGGGCACAACATGCCTACAATGCTGGTGCCTTCTTCAGTACCACCCTTTGCCTCTTTTAGAACTCAGCAAATGGAAAACATTTAGCAAAACCCTCACTGTTTTCCAGTTGGTAGATAAGACCATGATGATTTATGAAGACCTTTATATGAGTACACTGCAGCCTTCCCTTTAGTTTCTTTGTCACTGAGTCTTTTTCTCCCCCTTGATTGCTTTGCAGGCAGCAACATTGCAATAAGCATTTATCTCATTCACAGAAACCCTGCAGTATGGAAAGACCCTGCGGTGAGTTGGGTGTTTTTTGCCCTTCTAGGTTTTTTTCTGCTTTATGCTGTGCCTCTTCCAATGTCCCCTTTACCTGTTAGCAGGAGAGCAGAGCCTCCATTTGCTTCCAAACACCTTTGCCCATGAGGATCTTCCTGAGAATTGACTGCCTTGTGTTGGTGTCAGCCAACTGTGGCACAGAGCAGCCAGCCAGCAGCATTAGGGCTGGGTACTGCCCAAATGAAGTGCTGAAGAGCTTGTATGAATAGGTGACCCAAACCATCATTTGCTCAGCACACAGGTGGAGAACTGAATCCCACCTCCCCAGCTTTCATCATATCCGTGTCTGGTTTATCTTGGCAACACCATTGCCAAGTTCAGTGTAAAGCAAGGCAATTTAGTGTTTCAGTTTCAGTCCATCTCAAAATGAATTCTCTCTCCAGTCTGGTTTTCCAGGAATTACAGGGGGTCACATTTCCACACATTCCTCATTTCCAGGTTTTTGACCCTTCGCGGTTTTCCCTGGAGAACATCTCTGGCAGACACTCACATGCCTTCCTGCCTTTTTCTGCTGGATTGAGGTAAGGTGTAGTGAATGCTGAAGGAGCAGGGAGGAGAGAAAATACATGTCATAGAATCATAGAATGGTTTAGGTTGGAAGGGACCTCAAAGATCATCTAGTTCCAACTCCCTGCCATAGGCAGGGACACCTCCCACTAGCACAGGTCGCTCAAGGCCTCGTTCAACCTGGCCTTGAACACCTCCAGGGAGGGAGCAGCAACAACCTCCCTGGGCAACCTGC
>WBNM01045985.1:9958-22085 GCA_013399055.1 Ramphastos sulfuratus
GAACGCTGTTGCCATGTCCGCCCCCCCCCCCCCCCCCACCCAGTTCAAGAGGGACATAGAACTGCTTGAGAGAGTCCAGCACAGAGACACAGAGATGATTAAGGGCATGGAACATCTCTGTTGCGAGGAGAGACTGAGGGAGCTGGGGCTGTGCTGCTTGGAGAAGAGGAAGAAACTGAGGGGTGGCCTCATCTATGTTTATAAAGATGTGCAGGGTGAGTGCCAGGAGGATGCAGCCAGGCTCTGCTGGGTGATGCCTGATAACAGAACAAGGGGCAGTGGGTGGAAACTGAGACACAGGAAGTTTCATGTAAACATGAGGAGGAATTTTTTCACTGTAAGGGTGACAGAACACTGGAATAGGCTGCCCAGGGAGGTTGTGGAGTCTTCCTCTCTGGAGATATTCCAGACCTGCCTGGATGTGTTTCTGTGTGATCTGGTCTAGGTGATCCTGCTGTGGCAGAGGGGTTGGACTAGATGAGCTTTGGAGGTGCCTTTCAGCCCCTGACATTCTGTGATTCTGTGAACACGTCCACTCTGCGTCTCTTCTTTTTGCCTTTGTTTTTAAAGTGGTTTTAGTTTTAAATACCTGAAGGTTTATGTGCCTCAACCCTTCTATAATGCAAAGCATCAGTCAACTGCCAGCACTCCTGAAAGCCTGTGATATTTCTGCTTATTATCCAGTGTTAAAGGGTAAATTCTACAAGGAGCTTTTTGTCAGCTCTAGAAGCAGAAATTAATTGCTACTGGAACTCAGAACTCAAAACCCAGGGTAAACAAACAAGAACCCACACAGTACAGATTCATTTTGTGAAATGAGATCATCCTTTCCAAACCACCTTTTTGGAAGCTCATCCTTCTCTGTAATGATTTTCATTTATTTGAAATACTTCAGTTTTTAAAGTCCAAATTAAATTCTGGAATTGAGTTATGAGATTGATGCTTTGCCTATACACAGCTTTTTTTTTTTTTTTTTCAGTTGGACAAGGACAGTGTTTCTTGGAAGTTCGATTTCACTGCTGAGAGCAAAGCTGGTAGAGTATTTCATCTATCATTCATTACTCTGAAATGTTACCACTTACAAACTCTCATTAAGCACCAGCTCGTTTTTATTTTGCAAGGACAAGTACATTAATTCAATGGCTTGTCCTCCTGCAAGAAATGATGTTCTACCTCAGACTCTAGAGGCAGGGAAAGCCAAGTAATTTGTGCTGGATCACTGGGTAGTGCTGCTGAGCTTCGCTGCGAGAGCAGAGCCTTTCCTCCCCAACAGCTCATTTCACTGATGGACAAACAGATCTCTAACACACTGTGAGTTTTGGGAAGGATTACCAAGACACTTGATAGACGTGCCCGGAGATCACAGTATCACCAAGTTTGGAAGAGACCTCAAAGACCATCAAGTCCAACCCATTACCACAGACCTCAAGACTAGACCATGGCACCAAGTGCCACGTCCAAACCTGCCTTGAACACCTCCAGGGACGGTGACTCCACCACCTCCCTGGGCAGCCCATTCCAGTGGGGAATGACTCTCTCAGTGAAGAACTTTCTCCTCACCTCCAGCCTAAACTTCCCCTGGCACAGCTTGAGACTGTGTCCTCTTGTTCTGGTGCTGGTTGCCTGAGAGAAGAAAGCAACCTCCTCCTGGCCACAACCACCCTTCAGGTAGTTGTAGACAGCAAGAAGGTCTCCCCTGAGCCTCCTCTTCTCCAGGCTAAACAATCCCAGCTCCCTCAGCCTCTCCTCATAGGGCTTGTGCTCGAGGCCTCTCACCAGCCTCGTTGCCCTTCTCTGGACACGTTCAAGCACCTCAATGCCCCTCTTAAATTGAGGGGCCCAGAACTGGACACAGTACTCAAGGTGTGGCCTAACCAGTGCAGAGTACAGGGATGTTACTTGAGATGCTATTAGGCTGGAATTCTGATGATTACACCTACTTGATGAAAAGAAGGTGTTGGGTGATAGGTTGGACAGCTGTGCCACCATTCAGAGTGCTGGGCAGGCTGGAGAGCTGGGCAGAGAAGAACCTCATTAAGTTCAACAAGGGTGAGTGTAGTCTTGCACCTTAGGAGGAATAATCCCCTGCACCAGTCCAGGTTAATGGTTGGCCTGCTGGAAAGAAGCTTCACAGAGCAAGACTTGGGAGTACTGGTGGACAACAAGTTCACCAAGAGCAAGCAGTGTGCTCTTGTGGCCAAGAAGGTCAGTGGTCTTTTAGGGTGCATTAAGAAGAGTATGGCCACCAGGTCAAGAAAGGTTCTCCTCTCACTCTATTCTGCCCTAATGAGTCCTCATCTGGAGTACTGGGTCCAGCTCTGGGCTCTGCAGCTCAAGAGAGACAGAGAACCTATGGAGAGAGTCTAGGGTGCGGGGGCTTCAAAGTGATGAAGGGATGGGAGCATCTCTGCAAGGAGGAAAGGCTGAGAGACCTGAGGCTCTTCAGCCTGAAGAAGGGAAGACTGTGAGAGATTTTCTCAATGTTATCAATATCTAAAGGACAAGGGCCCAGAGAATAGGGCCAGACTGTTTTCAGTGGTGGCCAGTGATAGGACAAGGGGCAACAGGCACAAGCTGGGACACAGGAGGTCAGCCGAGTCCTGGGCTGCAGCANCAGAGATTGGATTAAATGATGCTCAAAGGTCCCTTCCAGCCTCCACCGCTCTGTGATTCTGTGATACAGCTGCATTTAAAATCATATTGCCAAATACTTTAATGATATTAATTCTCTGAGAAAATTAAGCATGGCTGTCTAATAGAACATAAACAACCATATTCACTTCTCTAAGTTCTGATTAAATAGTTTTGCTTCTAGAAAATCTTTCTAAACAATAAGCAATAACTGTTTTTCACCTTCATTGAGACTTTAATGAGAAATCCTCACAGCCATTTTTCTCTGTACACAGAATAAATTACAACTAATGTTTATTCTGAATTAAAGAGGAAAAAACAATAAAAAGCACATTAGAACCATCATTAAACCAGTTCACAGAATCACAAAATATTAAGGGCTGAATGAGACCCCAAAAATCATCCAGTCCAACCCCCCTGCCACAGCAGGATCACCTAGACCAGATCACAGAGGATGCATGCAGGCAGGTCTGGAATACCTTCAGAGAAGGAGACTCCACAACATCCCTGGGCAGCCTGTTCCAGTATCTCATCAACCTCATAGTGAGTATGAACTGTACAAACCAGCCAGGATTTGAAGCCTTGAGAGACACAAATGTCCCCTGTGAATGTTTCAGTAGTTCAGTAGTAGGAAGAATCAGAAGTATCACATAACCCCTGCTAATTCACAGAACCACAGCACACTGGGCATTGGAAGGCACCTCTAGAGAATCATCTAGTCCAGAGCCTCTGCTGCTTGTCCAGGATTGCAATGTCCAAGTGGGTTTGGAATCACTCCAGAGAAGGATACCTTTTCCAGTGCTCTGGCATCCTCATAGGAAAGAAGAATTTCCTCATGTTCAGATGGAACTTTCTGGGTTACAGTTTGTGGCTACTGCCCCTTGTCCCTATCACTGGACACCACTGAGATGCTTCAGTCCCCTCATCATCTTTGTAGTCTCCCACTGGACTCTCTCCAGTCTCTCTTCACAGAACCACAAAATCCCTTAGACTGGAAAAGACCTTTAAAATCATTGAGTCCAATCATCAGCCTAACACTGACAAGTCCTGGACTAAACAATATCCCTAAGCACATCTACATGGCTCTTAAATACCTTCAGGGATGGAGACTCCATCACCTCCCTGGGCAAAGCCATTCCAGTGCTTGATAACCCTCTCAGTAAAGAAATTCTTACTCATACCCAACTTAAACTTTCCTTGGCACAACTTGCAGATATTTCCTCTTGCTCTGTCACTTGTCAATTGGTTGAACAGACTGAACCCCACCTTTCTACAACCTCCTTACAGTTAGTTGTGGAGTGCTAGAGGGTCTCCCCTGAGCCTCCTTTTCTCCAGACTAAACAACACCTGGGTTCCCTCAGTTGCTCATCCTAAGACTTGTTCTCTGGATCCTTCACCAGCTTCATTGCTCTCCTCTGGACATGCTCTAGCACCACAATATCCTTCTTGTACTGAACCTGGTACTCAAGATGCAGCCTCACCAGCACCACGTACAGGGGTACAATCACTTCCCTAGCAGTGATAATAAACAAGATAGTGCATCACAAAGAGTCAAAGAATGAAACAGTACAATTCAAGGAACAATTTTTATTGACTCGTTTTGTTCTGTAAGGGTTTGCTTCCACATTGCAAGAGGCAGGAGAGACTTTGGTTACTCCAAGGGCACAGCTCAAGTAAACTCAAGCATGGCTGAGGCTTTTCCCAGACCATAACACACCCATCTGTGCCCAGGAACTGTGGGAACAGCCTGCAGTGTGAATCTGCTCCCTTCCAATCAGCATTCTCCCAGAGCAGCTCCCATGCACAGCCAAGGGAGTCCAGAGCCTGTGCCCAGAAGGGGAGTTCATAAAACTGTAGAATAGTCTGGATTGGAAGTGACCTCCAAAGGGCATCCAGTCCAAGCCTCTCTGCAGTCAGCAGGGGCATCCTCAACTAGATCAGGTTGCCCAGAGCCCTCTTGAGCCTCATCTTGAATATGTCCAGGGATGGAGCCTCAATCACTTCCCTGGGCAACCTATTCCAGTGTTCCATTACCCTCATGGTAAAGAACTTGTTCCTAACATCCAGTCCCAATCTGCTCTTCTCTAATTTCAAACCACTGCCCCTTGTCCTATCATCCCAGGCCTTTTGTAAACAGTCTCTCTGCAGCCTTCTTGTAGGTCCCTTCAGGTACTGGAAGGTCATTATTAGGTCTCCCCTGAGCCTTCTCCTCTCCAGGCTGAACAACCTCAGCTCCCTCAGCCTGTCCCCACAGCAGAGGGATTCCAGCCTCCAGATAATTTTTGTGGTCCTCCTCTGGACTCTGTATCAGGTCCATATCCTTCCTCTATTGAGGGCTCCAGAGCTGGACGCAGTACTCTAGAAGAGGTCTCACCAGAGCAGAGCAAAGTAGCAGAAATCACTGTTCTCTATCTGCTGGCCACCATTTGTATGTGGTCACTTTGTTTTGCAGGCTAAGGCAAACAGACACAGGCTGTTCCATGCTGCTTGGCTCCAGAACTCAGGAATGTTCCCCAGTGCATTTACTAACATCAACACAGCCTAAGGAGCTTTGCTATGGCTCTTAGGTAGGAATAAGGGAATTAACTTTGAAAAGCTTCTAAAAACTGTTTGCACAGTTTCACTGGAAATGAAGCTTAGGAAGTTCCTTACAAGCTCCTGTAACTACAACTAAGACAGAAAACTCTTTTGCATCCTTTTATACTCCTCTTTGTCAGGGTCTGAATGATTGAGCCCTATTAAAATGGCCAATGAAATACGAAACAGAACAATCCTTCCAAATTATGTAACTCCACTGACTGCTTCCTTCTAACATCATAGAATCATAGAATGGTAAGGTTGGAAGGCACATCAAGGATCACCCAGTTCCAACCCCCTGCCATAGGCAGGGACACCTCCCACTAGAACAGGTCACTCAAGGCCTCCTCCAACCTGGCCTTGAACCCCTCCAGGGAGGGAGCAGCCACAACCTCCCTGGGCAACCTGTGCCAGTGTCTCACCACCCTCACTGTAAACAACTTCCTCCTAACATCCAGTCTAAATCTCCCCTCTGCCAGTTCAAACCCATTGCCCCTCATCCTGTCATTACAAGGCCTTGTAAATAGTCCTTCCCCAGCCTTCCTTAGGTCCAAACCAGTTACAATCCTCTCTTCTTTTATAGATCTCTTCATATATCTATTTTATAAACCAAAACCCTTCTGGAATACGAACTATTTGAGAATCAGTCCCCCAGGACATGTGAGAAAATGCTGTGTGGCAGAACCTGATACAATACCACAGCACAGAATCATAGAATGGGCTGGGCTGGAAAGTACCTCCAAAGGTCACCCAGTCCAATCCTCTCTGCAGTCAGCAGGGGCATCCTCAACTAGATCAGGTTGACCAGAGCCCTACTGAGACTCAGTTTGAATATTTCCAGGAATGGGGTCCCAAGCACCTCCCTGGGCAACCTGTTCCAGTGTTCCACCACCCTCACAGTAAACAACTTGTTCCTAACATCAAATCCAAATCTCCTCTTCTCTAGTTTGAAGCTGTCACCTCTCAGCCTGCCACTGCAGGCCTTTATGAACAGTCTCTCTGCAGCCTTCTTGTAGGCCCCTTCAGGTACTGGAAGGCTGCTAATAGATCTCTCATAAGGAAACATCCAAAACCAACTGCTTATTCATAAATTCATAGGATGGTTTGGTTTGAAAGGGGCCTTAAAGAACATCTAGTTCCAACCCTTCTGCCATGGACAGTGACACCTTTTGCTACACCAGGTTGCTAAATGACTCATCCAGACTGGTCTTGAACGCCTCCAGGGAGGGAGCATCAACAACCTCCCTGGGCAACCTATTCCAGTGTCTCACCACCCTCATTGATAAGAATTCCTTTTAAACACTTAGTTGTTCCACCTACTCCACAAGATGCAATATGCTAAATTAATTGCTTAAGATTATTCTTTGTTACTTACAGGTTGATTAAATATTTCCCTAAGGCTTCACTGTATCCAGCTCCTATTGAATTTAGTGCCAACATGTCCTTTGAGCTGAAAGGCAGCAGAAATAAGGGCTGACAACAGCGTGCTCTACCTCAAAGAACTTGCTGAGAAGCACAACTTGGTCTTGGCATCAGCAGGAGTGTCATATTCTGGAGAAAAGGAGGCTCAGGAAAGACCTTCTTGTTGAAACGAGGTTGAAGCAAGGTGGGAATTAGACTGTTCTGTCTGGGTTGATGAAAAGCTCAACATGAGGCTGCAGTGTGAGTGCAGCCCAGACAGCAACCGAGTGCTGGGCTGCAGCAAGATCAGTGTGGGCAGCAGGGCAAGGGAGGGGATTCTGCCCCTTTGCTCTCACCAGACCCCACCTGGAGTCCTGTNCAGCCTCAAGTTGCACTAAGGAAGATTTAAGTTGGACATTAGGAAAAGTTTCTTCTCCAAAAGGCTTGTCAACAGCCTACCTAGGGAAGTGGTGGAGTCACCATCCCTGGAGGGATTGAAAGGACTGTGTAGATGTGATACTTAGGGGCATGGTTTAAAGGTGACCTGGCAGTGCTGGGTTAATGAGCGGACTTGGATGACGTGAAAGGTCTCTCCCAACGAAAACAATTCTGTGATTCTATGAACAACAAGTCTATGCAAACCAGCACTTCAAAATCCCCCTTCTTTTCCAGCCAGCTTTGGATCTCAGCATGTCTGTGAACTGAGCAGTGCTTCCTTAATTCCAAATGCAGCTGGTACAAAGAGGAAATCAACGTCAGCAAGAGAAATTGTGGGGTATATAATGTGAAGCACTGACCTTGGTGTGGTAAAACACAAAGGAACTGACAATCAGCTAAATGTCTGGGAGCATCTAAGCTGATCTGGATCAAAATAATGTCTAGAAACAACACTTCTTATGTTCTGGAATGCCAACAGAGTTCATTGTAACGACAGCTTTGACAGCTGTCTTTTAACATCTTGTAAAATTTCAGGAATGATTCAAAGTTGTTAAAACTTAATTAAGTGTCTTCCTTTCCACCCCACCTTCATAGCTGAGCTGTTGAAGAATTTCTACTAGTTAGACACTGGAATCATCTCCCAAAGGAATTAGTGGATTGCTCTACATTGGATGGCTTCAAGACTCAGCATGACAGGGTGCTGGGCCAGCTCATTTCAACTGCACTAATACCTAGAAAGATTGGACAAGATGATCTTCCAGGTCCCTTACAACCTGGCATTCCATGATTCTATGATACTTAAACAAAACAACCCTCAGACCCTACTATCTAGTCAGAAGCTCTGCTGTATGGTCTTCTAAAGAAGCATGGTGGCTGAAGTGAAATCAGGAGTCTGTGTTCAATTCATTATCCCTTTACACATCAAGTCTCATTTATTACAACATAAGTAGAGTGAAATCTCTCAATAAATCAGATTCCTATAAGGGAAAGAATTCTCTCTGGTACTTGGAGATTCATAGAATAGTTTGGGTGGGAAGGAATCTTAAAGATCATCTAGTTCCAACCCCTCTGTCAAATGTCTTCCACTAGAGCAAGGTTGCTCAAGGTCTCAGGTGTTCAAAACCTCAATGCTGCTATGAAAATTTCACCCCCTGAATCAAGAAACCTGAAAGTAAAATTGATAAATCAATTACAACTTTAAATTAATTCGAAGGGCTCAGGAGAAATATCACCTAACAATAATTTTCATGCAGTGTGTGCATGCAGCCCAGACAGCCAACTGAGTGCTGGGCTGCAGCAAGAGCAGTGTGGGCAGCAGGGCAAGGGAGNGAGTGCCCTGTGCTAGTGGGAGGTGTCACTGCCTATGGCAGGGGGTTGGAACTGGATGATCCTTGAGGTCCCTTCCAACCTTACCATTCTATGATTCTATGATTCTGTACACTTACTCTCCCTCCACTTCAATAACCTTCTCTTTCACCCACATGGCACTGAAAGAATGCCAAGCTTCCTGGCACAATTCACTTATATTTAAAGTCTGTTTATCTTTTCATTTGCTGCTTTTATTCCAAACCATTCTGGTTCCTGTTTTTCACTGTGAAACTCTAAAGCCTTCCATATTCTTTTACATATTTTGACTGCTGTAAACCAGACCAGCAGAGACAAAACAGTAAAGAAATCTTTTCTGGGAGTGACCTTTAATGTTCAGGTTCCAACACAGGAGATGAAAATCAAGCCATGCAAGCATTTATCACTTCAGACAGGAGCCAAAAGAAGCCCAGTCACAGCTGAGCAGAGCCCAGCTGGAGCTGAGGACTGCCCTCCAGCTCTGATGTCACTCACATGGACAAAGCTTCCCTACATGAACACCAAGACCAGAGTCAGGCTGAAGTCCAGGGGATTTACTGTGATCAAAGACAGACCTTATTTTTTTCTTTAAACATTAAACAGGGCATGAGAAATGCCCTCTGAGGGCAGTCTTGGTGTGATAGTGTGACATTTTAGTCAGGTAGTGGCACACTTTGACCATCATGAAGTATCACTGACATAACTTACAGAGAAGATGGAGTCTAAACCAAAGTTTTGCTTTATTTGTAGTCTCTTTAGTTAAGAAAGAACAGCAGTATAGAATACTTGGATTCTATAACATGCAAAGAATTATAGAATCACAGAATGTTTTCAGTTGGAAGGAAACTTTAAAGGTCATCTAGTGCAATCCCCTGTAATCAGCAGGGACATCTTCCATGAGAGTAGGTTGATGAGAGCCCAATCCAACCTGATCTGGAATGTTTTCAGGGATGAACGATCAACCACCTCTCTAGGCAGCCTGGGACAGTGTTTCATCACCTGTGTGCAGTTCTGGAGCCCCCAGCACAGGAAGGACATGGAACTGTTGGAGCGGGTCCAGAGGAGGCCACAAAGATGCTCAGAGGGCTGCAGCAGCTCTGCTCTGAGGACAGCCTGAGAGAGTTGGGGCTCTGCAGACTGGAGAAGAGAAGGTTTCCAGGAGACCTTAGAGTAGCCTTCCAGTATCTGAAGGGGACCTACAGGAAGGCTGGGGAGGGACTATTTATAAGATCTTGCAATGACAGGACAAGGGGAAATGGGTTTAAACTGGCAGAGGGGAGATTTAGACTGGATGTTAGGAGGAAGTTGTTTGCAGTGAGGGTAGTGAGACACTGGCACAGGTTGCCCAGGGAGGTTGTGGCTGCTCCCTCCCTGGAGGTGTTCAAGGCCAAGTTGGAGGAGGCCTTGAGTGAGCTGTACTAGTGGGAGGTGTCCCTGCCTATGGCAGGGGGTTGGAACTAGATGATCCTTAAAGTCCCTTCCAACCTTACCATTCTATGATTGTCAAGTACTGAAAGGCCACAAGACTGTTTCCCTGGAGTCTCCTCCAGGGCTGAACAACTCCAGCTCTCAGCCTGTCCCCACAACAGAGGGATTCCAACCCTTTGATCATCCTTGTGACCTCCTCTAGATCTGTTCCAACAGGTCCATGTCTTCTATGTGCTGAGGAGTCCAGAACTGGATGCAGCACTGCAGGTGGGGTCTCACCAGAGTGGATCAGAGGGCCAGAACTATCTCCCTCCACCTGCTGCCCATGCTGCTGGGAATGCAGCCCAGGATGCAAATACTCATTTCCTGCTCATGTCCAGCTTTTCATCCACCAGTACCTTCAAGTCTTTCTCCATAGGGCTACTCTCCATCCCTTCACCCCTCAGCCTTTATTGATACCAGGGATTGCCCCAGTCCAGGTGCACAGCCTTGTATGTGGCCTTGGTGAACCTCATATGTTTCACATGGACCCACCTCTCCACCTTATGAGGTCCCTCTGGATGGCATCCCATCCCTGAGGCACATCAACCACACCACTCAGCCTGGTGTTGTCTGCAGGTTTGCAGACAGGTGTGCACTCAATGCCATTGCCTGTGTCACTGATGAAGTATGGATCCCTGAGGAACACCACTTGTCGCTGACCTCCATCTGGACATTCAAGCTGTTAACCAGTACCCTCTTGATGCATCCATCTACCCAATTCCTTATCTACCAAAGATACCCCCACCAAAGATCCACCAAAGAGTCCCCAAAGATTCCCACCAAATCCACACCTCTGCAACTGAGAGAGAAGGATGTTTTGTGGGACCATCCACTTAAACCCACTCTGCTTCTTTCCTTCTCTTTTTAAAAGGAAACATTCACCTACAAGAATTCATTTGCCAGCTGAGACAAAACCCAAAGAATCACAGAACTGCCTAGATAGGAAAAGATCATTAAGATCATTGAGTCCAATCATTAGCCTAACACTGACAAGTCCTGGACTAAAGCATATCCCTAAGAACAACATCTACATGACTCTTACATACCTTCTGGGATGAGAACTTCACCACCTCCCTCAGAGAGCCATTCCAATGCCTGACAAGTCTCTCAGTGATTAAATTCTTCCTAATATCTAACCTAAACTTCCCTTGGCATAACTTGAGACCATTTCTTCTTGCTCTGTCACTTGTTACTTGGTTGAACAGATCCCCACCTCTCTACAATCTCCTTTCAGGTACTTGTGGAGAGCAAGGAGGTCTCCTCTGAGCCTTTCTCCAGATTAAATAAACACAGCTCTGTCAAAAACTTTCCTCATAAGACCTGTTCTCCAGATCCTTCACCAGCTTCATTATCCTTCTTCAGACACCCTCCAACATCTCAATGTCCTTCTTCACAGAATTAAATTGGTGATTACAGCAGGGGAAAAAAACCACACAAAAAACCAAACAAAAAACCCCAAGAAGCCTACAAATGGTCATTTGGAAAGTGTTCAGACAATATCCACAGCTCTCCATTGTTGCTGCTTGTTTTTCACTTGCCAGTGAAGCTGACAACTGTAAACCCATTAAGTTGTACTCGACATGTGACACTTCAATTAGCATTAAGAATACAGTTAGCATATGGATGTGTGGTGTTTGACAATGTTTGTCTTAATACATAAGTACGAAGATCTTTAAAAGTAATATTGGCAATAAACCAATGGCTTAGCACTGAGGATACTGAGAAAGAGCCTCCACAGAGATAGGAGGTAGAGCAAACACAGAGATTCTGTGAAATCTGCTGCCAAATTTCAGCCTTCTCCAAGTGTCTTCTTTCACAGGATCATAGGATGTTAGGGGTTGGAAGGGACCTCTGAGGATCTTAGAGTCCAACCTCCCTGCCAGAGCAGGATCAGAGAATCTGGTGCAGGTCACACACGAACGGATCCAGACAGGTCTTGAAAGTCTCCAGAGAAGGAGACTCCACAGCCTCTGTGGGCAGCCTATGCCAGTCCTCTGTGACCCTTACAGTAAAGAAGTTCTTCCTCATGTTGAGGTGGAACTTCCTGTGCTGTGGTTCACATCCATTATCTCTTGTCCTATCCCAGGACACAAGTGAGCAGAGGCTGTCCCTGTTGCTTCCTTCCTAACCCCTGGCCCTCAGATATTTATATACATTTATTAGATCCCCTCTCAGCCTTCTCCTCTCCAGACTAAACAGCCCCAGGTCCCTCAGCCTCTCCTCCCAGGGCAGTGTTCCAGTCGCTTAATCATCTTCGTAGCCCTCC
>WBNM01045991.1:0-50382 GCA_013399055.1 Ramphastos sulfuratus
CCATTCTATGATTCTATCTAGATACCCTCGACTCTGAAGTGCCAAAGAGAGACATCACGCTGGAGACAGACATCTGTGTCAGCCATCACAAACCCTGTGACTAAAAGGCAAGAAGACTTCTGGCATCCAATGGTGTGATCCTGAAGCATACTTGAAACAATAGCCCCTTTCTGGGGTGCTTTCCACTGAGCAACTTGTGGTTGAGCAGTTCGTGTACTATGTGGGCAGGCCTGGACCCCTCTGCCAGGACCCTCTGGGAGATGCTGGTGCTCAGTGAATGACCAGCACACTCTTCCCAATGGGCTCAACATGCTGCCTGCAGAACCAGAGGTGGCTGGGACAAGAAACCTCAGAAACCTTCCTATGAAATCTCATTACCAGGCTACATCTCCTGAACTCCTTCCACTGAACTAATTAAATGCTGACTTACAGGAAATGGATTTGTTTACACATTATTGTTGTCAGCAATCATTCAGGATGACAAAAGGTCTCTGCAGTAGCTCAGTCACACAAATGATTTCAGGGACTCAAAGAAAATGGCAGCACAAAGAGGTGTTCCCATGGCTGAGGTGCCCGTATCAGCTGACGTGCAATGACAGCAATACATCCACCTCAGCACTACAGCAACCTCAGCAGAACTCCTCCACTCTGCAGATAAGCTCTCTTGCCAGCCTTTCACAGCTCCACATCTACTACACTGCACTGCACTTTTCTCTGGGCAAAATAGCCATGAGGAATGATGCTCTTCACCTCAGGTGAACTCCGGTGTTTCAGAGGTCTCTGAGGTCCCCAACAGAGATTAGAATCAAAGAATCATAGGATCGTTTCAGTTGGGAAAGACCTCTAAGATCATCAAGTCCAACCATCAACCTAACACTACCATGGCCATTAAACCACATCCCACAGTGCAATGTCCACATGTTTCTTGAACACCTCCAGAGATGATGACACTGCCACCTCCCTGGGCAGCCTCTTCCAATGCCTGTTCCAATTTTCAGTAAAGAAATTTTTCCTAATATTGAATCTAAACCTCCAGTGGCACGATTTCAAGCCACTCCCTCTGATCCTATTACCTGATACTAGAGAGAGCAGATCAACCTCCACCTCACTACAGTTTCCTTTTAGATAGTTGTAGAGAGCAATGAGGTCTCCCCTCATTAGGACTGGGGTTACCCCCTACTGCCTGTGATTCACACATCTCTGTCCCCAGTGCTCCCTGATGAAGATGTGCATCCATCTGTCTGTGCTGATGACAGTCATGAACTCCAAGGTGGGCCTGAAGCAACCAGCAATGTCTCACGAACAGCACTCTTGCAAAACATTCTCCAAGGGGCTAACCCTGGGAAGCCAGCACATGAAAGCTTTCCTGCATCCTAATCCTTGGTCAGGATTGCAGTTACAGAAGTTGCCCCAGCTGTGACATTTGTGGATGAGCAACCTGCCCTCTCCTCTATGCCATGCTGGAACTGCAAGAGGTGCTCCCCCCTCCACATCCCACCCTTTCTGGGTTAAGGGCTTGTGAGTGCAACAGCTTAGCTGCTGTTAGCATGGCTTAGTGTGACAGCACTGAGCAGAGAAAATCTAGTTCAGACACCAATTTGACCAGAGCACCCAAGGAGAGAAATGAGATGGGTTTTGTTAGCCAGAAACAAACACTGCTGAAGTTATTGCACAGTAACACTCTTCTCTACAGCCAGAGTAATTCCTTCCCACACAGCCTCAGAAGACAACATCACTCTAATGTTATAGGGGTACTTCTGAGTGATGCACATCAGTTTAATACCATCTGTTTTACCAGCCTGTTTTACTGAGCTTGTTTAATCATGTACACCAAATGTAAAGTGGGTGTGTAGTGCCCATTGTAAATGCCCCTCAGCTTTAAGAACAGTGCTAAGAAGGATGAAAATTCTGTGGTGGAGCAGCAGCCTCTCTGGTGCAGGTAGTCATGTGGACAAGCTGCTGTGAGAGACACTAGCAATTCTCCACCCTCATTCAGGCATAGTCTGTCCCACTCCCACATTAGAGCCTGATCCTGCTCCATTGTGACCATCAGCTTGTCCACTTGCTTGGTGGGGGAGAACCAGTTCAGTTCAGCCGAAGATTTCACTTTGTCCCTGGAAGCAGCAGCTCTGTTGCTAGTAAAATCAAACAACTGTAGTAAAATTCATGAGGCTCTCCAGGAAAATGTCATGGGTAGATGGTAGATCCAATTAAAGATGTCTCTGCTCACTGCAGGGTGGGTGAGACTAGATGACCTTTAAAGGTCCCTTCCAACCTAAAGCATTCTGTGTTTCTATGGATCATCTACTGATGTCCCATAAAGTTTGAAAGTCTACAGTCTGCAGAGTGTGACCATGCTTCACTGGATCCTGGATCCTGTGGCTGCCAGACTCCACATTAAAGAAACAGACTCCTCTGATAGACACCAGCCTTCCTGGGGGTAGCCTTTATCTACTGTGTGCTGTCCTCACAGGCTGCCTCCAAAAGACAGCTTATGCTGCCAGGCTCCCACTGCCTGTCCTCAGCCTCAGCCTGTGGTCCAGTGCTGCCATTTGTATGTGATACCCCACTGGGACCCTCCTCCAGCAGGCACAGAGCTGGCAGCACTCTGCTGGGAAGTCTTCCTCCAGGGCTCTTAGGAGAGTGCTTTCCCAAGCTGTGAACCAGCACACTCAGTGGCAGTCTGGATCTGGCAGTCTTTAAATGTCCCAAGAAGCAAATTACATGCAGAAAAGAACCTGTGGAACTGCTGGAGGGGAGCATCCTTTTGGGGGTTGAATCACCATTTTCTCACCAGGTGCCTAGCTTCTTTACTTATGATCTTCACCAATATTTCTAGGGGGAAAAAAGATGACTGTTCTCTACCCTCTGCTTGGAGAACTCTGAAGACATAAGGAGGGAACAAGAACGGGGAAGTTTTGGGACTTGCCTTCTCCAAACTCTTTTCCATATAGGGCTTCCTTCTTCCTTAATAAGTTGCACATGCTTCCTGCCAGAGGTCAAACAAACACCACCATCCTGGCAATCTACCTATAGTGACCATGATAACAGCAAGAAGGTGACAACGCTGGTTTAGCTTAGCTTGCCCTACCTGCCCAAGTCAGGATGGATGCAGCTCCAGGCAAGGCTGGAAAGCAGGCTCAGCAGCTCTTTGGACAGGTCTAGATTATGTGGACAGAAATCTCTATTACCATCCAGTGATGACATTAATAGCTAATTAGCCCAGTAGTAGTTGTGCTAATAGTACATCACAGTACAGCTCTCTTGGCTTTCCAGTAAATGCATTCCTCCATCTCTTCAGCTGCACTACTTCATCCTGACAAAGGAAAACTTTACTTTCCCACCTCAGTGTCTGAATCACTGGAGACCAGACTTCAACTATTTAATCCCAAAGGATGTCACCTCTAGGACACCAGAAAGTTTTGAATCAATTTTAAGTGCTAATAGGTCAAACTGCAAATAAGTAATTCCACATGGCATCAGAAAGATGTTCCTCTCTTCTGGGTCTGGCTAGCCCATTAGCTCTGTAGCATTCTCCAGGCATGAAAGTCTTTTTACCACTCCAGTAAAATTAATCTGTCTTCTGGTGTGCCCATATAAACCCATCAGTCCCCCTGCAATGCAACGCAATGCCCAGGATGCAGGGTAAAAAGAATTGTTCTCCTCAGCCAGTATGAAACTCAGCTCCAGTAGGTAACTTTGCTTTATCCCTGAACGCCCTGTTCATCCTACCCAGTGCAAAACCACAAGCAAGAACGTATAAGACATGGGATACAATATTGCAATGAGTGACAAAAGCTGGATTCCAGGTAGGAGAAACATCTCTTCTTTGCCCCATCACCTAATCTGAAAATACTTCCAGCAAACAATTGGCTACACAGTCTTGCCTACTGTGTAAACTTAGGTTGCACTAAAAGGACTCAATGATTTCTCTGCTGTCTTCTACAGCCAGAAAGCTAAAATTTTGTAAGCCAAGTTCAGGAGGGTAACATCTTCAGTGCCTAGCTTTCTCCAAATCCCTCCTTACTTCTCCACGATTTAGTTGTGGGAATTAAGGAGGCAGAAATTATAAAATATGCAGTTATTTTATTTCCAAAAAGCCTTGCCCACAAACTATATACAAACTAGTTAAATTTGGGTTCTAATTCTGTCAGGAAAATGTTCACAAGTTATGCTTATAGGCAATTTAGTGTTTTAGGAAAATCAGAAAATTGGACAACAGTTTTGTCTAAAGAAGGCCCTGAAGACCATCAGTGAAAGCACTCTGGAGAAGGGGTCCATGACTTTCTGATAAGATCACAGTATCACCAAGGTTGGAAGAGACCTCAAAGATCATCAAGTCCAACCCGTTACCACAGACCTCAAGACTAGACCATGGCACCAAGTGCCACGTCCAAAAGTGCCTTGAACACCTCCAGGGACAGTGACTCCACCACCTCCCTGGGCAGCCCATTCCAGTGGGGAATGACTCTCTCAGTGAAGAACTTTCTCCTCACCTCCAGCCTAAACTTCCCCTGGCACAGCTTGAGACTGTGTCCTCTTGTTCTGGTGCTGGTTGCCTGAAAGAAGAAAGCAACCTCCTGTTGGCCACAACCACCCTTCAGGTAGTTGTAGACAGCAATAAGGTCTCCCCTGAGATGCTGCAAGAAGCCCCAGCAAAGTTCCCATCTTTGCCAATACAGCAGCTGCAACAACTTCAGTCTCCCATAAGCAGCTCTGCAAGAGTCTGGAGCATGTGCAGGTCATCCAGAGAAGAGAAGGAGGTTGGCACTAGCCCCAAACCTAGACACATAGAGTATCAAGAGGGACCTGCTTTGGATGTAGAAGCAATGGTCTGTGAGGCTTTCTTCGCTGGGATCCCATAAATCTGAAGTTACCATTCATTTCATCTCAGATACATGCTGAAAGAGGCTATTCCTCCTGTTGCCAAGCCTGCCAAAACTGATTCCAGCTTTCCTCTTCCATAGTGCACTTCCCCTCCAGCTCTCACATTCATGTGATCTCCAGCCAGCAGCTAGCAACAAAGATTCCTGAGATGCCTCTACAATGAGCTGATCTACAAACATCTAAAATACTGATATCATACAATGCATCTAACAAACTATAAACAGATGTCTGGAGAAGGGAAATAGAAAGGCTGCTGGGTTCTGACTGCATTTCCTTGCCAGCTCCTGGGTTCCTTAGAATGCCCCAACTGTTCTTCCAAGCTTAATTCAGCAGCATGGTATTAGGTAAAGAGCTAACAAGTGACTGTTCAGAGCCTTCCACACAAGGTTACTCTCCTACACATGCAAACTTTGGCAGAAATCAAGCCAGAGAAAACTTACCAAACAATTTGCACCCAACCTTTGCACTGGCTTTACTACACAGCATGCTGACCTGGCTGCCAGCTCCCTTTCAAAACAAGGTGTAAAATCACCCTACCTCTTCTTTAGCAAGGATACCAGAAGAGATGGCTTGACCCTTGTTGTTTCATGCAGCTCAGTTATTTGTTTCTAAGCAGTCTCTACAATGAAACTGAAATCTCCTGTAGGAAACAGTTGCCAGGCTGTCAGTAGGAGAGGAACAACTTCTACAGAAAGTTCTTCCTTTTGCTTTTGATGCTACAGAACATAGGCAGTGGCACAATAATAAGTTGCATGCAGCTAAGAGAAATGAAGTGATAACCTCCTACCCAGCTACAGCACAGAAGAGCAGCATCCCCTTGATCTGCTGGGCCTGCCAGGCTCAGAAGTCTAAAACCATGGACCTCCAGCTCCCCTGAGCACATCATCCTGAATAAAACATGGCTTTCATCACTGCGTCCTTCTTGGGTCTGAGTCTGGTTCTCTGTCAACTGCTCAGTTTTGGTGCTCCAGCAAATCTGCATTATACATGCTGTGATCTGGCTTGTCCCTATGAGGTTGTTTTCCACTCTTTTCCCACAGACCGGAGTTCCTGTCCCAGGAATTTGCCTCCATCTGTAGCAGAAGGGGGTAATTAATTACTGCAAGATGATATTTTTAAAATATTAATATAGTTTATTAATATTAAATATTCAGAACTCGTGTCACCCCCATCACCATAATAATAATAACAGGATCTTTGCAACATTATGGAAACTATATACAGGTTATTATAGGATCTAGGAATAACTATTAAACATATACACATTAATTATTATTATTTATTATTATTATTAATTATTATTGTTAATTATTATTTATTGTTATTATTTATTAATGAGGTGCTTGAGCATGTCCAGAGAAGGGCAACGAGGCTGGTGAGAGGCCTCGAGCACAAGCCCTATGAGGAGAGGCTGAGGGAGCTGGGATTGTTTAGCCTGGTGAAGAGGAGGCTCAGGGCAGACCTTATTGCTGTCTACAACTACCTGAAGGGTGGTTGTGGCCAGCAGGAGGTTGCTTTCTTCTCTCAGGCAACCAGCACCAGAANGTGCAGTCTCGGCACGGATAGAGCAGATACAATAGTGGAGCATGCATATAATAGCAGCCACACCTTGTAACGGTAAAGCTCACGATGTGCTCCCTGCTCATCTCCTTTTTATCCATACAGCCTGAGACTAATGGGCCTTTGGACACAGGATAGCCAATCAAATGGCAGTTAGCCAAGATCTGACCATATTGGGTGAAGCCATAGCCTTGCTTTACCCTTTTTAGGGCAGAACACAGCCTTGCACAAGGCAACTATGTGCACCTTGTTTACTGCAGGGCCTGGGCAGGCCACAGACCCCAGACTCGGTGGCTCCAGGTTCTTTGTCCTCTTTCCCGCGGTTGCTTCTCCCCAAAACAGAAGGAGGCAGAGCAGAAAAACATGCCTGGGCAAGCCAGGATATGTACAAGCCTAATTTGGCCTGCTTAGGCCTTACCACAACACCATCTCCTGTGCTTCTCCTGGAAATAAGTCTGGCCTGAATGAGTTATTTGCCATGTACCTGTTCAAGATAGGCCAGATTTCTTCTCTCTCTTGAGGCAATTCCTCTTTTAGGAAGTGTGGGGTCTTGGAAATGCCCTGTCACTCAGGCAGCTTGTCACTGTGACCCTGACAGCTCCCTCAGCTACACTACTCTTTGAAGAGCTTCTCTGTTCCTCACTTTGTATCCTTTCCAACCACACTGCACGCAGAATCTCCTTTTCCAGCCTCACATGTGAGATTCCGGCACAATGATGAGTGTCTGTAGATGTTCCTCCCCATTTGTCTCTGCACTCTTTTGTTTTGTCCAACAGTCTCCTCCAAGCTCATGGATTTTATCCCGTGGTCTACTGCACCCTAAAAGTCATTTATCATTCCTTGACATTGAGTCATTCCCATTCCTGAATAAGAGAGGAACAAGACTTGCCCTTACACGGAAGGGTGGAAATCTGGCCTCACTCAAAGCAGAGAACTCTCCAGCCCTTTCAGTCTGATCAAACAGTTGTCCTCTTTTCATTTAGGGCCAAAGCATCATCTGGGAAAATCACCACTACTAATCAAGTATTTAATTTTATCAAAAGGCGTCATTCTTTAATCCTTAGGAGCTTTAGATTCTTTACTGGACTCAGAATTGGGTTTGCAATTATTTGAGATGCTTGGGGTAAACTTCAGCACCCAGACAAAATGCAAGTTTTCTATAGAAGCCACATATCCTAGGTACTATTGGAAAGCCAGCACAGAATGTGTGGTTTCTTTTGGAAAAGAAAATAAACTACAAGACTGACAGAGGACTGAATTAAAGAAGTGCTAATGCTACAGTTCCAGTGCTGGACCTTTTCCTGCCGATAGACTAGTCCAAGACAAAAACTGCCAGTGACTTATTTCCTATCTAAAAGGTGAATCATTGTTTTCAGTTGAAGAGGAAAGCAGGACAGTCCCAGGCACAAAATCTTGAGAAACACATTTCATCATGTCCTTTCCAGACCCTAGCTGAGTTACATGGGAAGTGAGATCCTCTGGGAGGATCCCTTCCCACTCAGCCATCCAGGACAAATCAGAGCAGTACCACCTGTCCAGGCAGCCAGCTGGAAGCTCAGGTTTTGATGTGGTTCCTCCAAGCAACATTTTGCACCTGGAAAGAGCAAAGTCTGAAAAAAATGAGGATTGTGGCTTAAAAATGAAGAGGTAGATTTAGGAGAAAGACCCAGAAGATCATGCTGGAATTCCTGTGCAGGGCAAATTTGGATGCTTTTCTGCACTTTAACATCCTCCCAGGTACAACTCTTCACTTCTAAATTTCCCTGTCTATGTATGTGAATTTCTTTTCTTTTCTTTTTTTCTCCTTTCCTTTCCTTTCCTTTCCTTTCCTTTCCTTTCCTTTCCTTTCCTTTCCTTTCCTTTCCTTTCCTTTCCTTTCCTTTCCTTTCCTTTCCTTTCCCTTCCCTTCCCTTCCCTTCCCTTCCCTTCCCTTCTGCCACGTTGGATTCTAGGTCATGACAATCCTATGATGTTTGGCACTCGTATCAGCAGAAGCCCAGCAGATTGAAACCATCATCTCTGATCATTTGCCAGCTGGTTTCTGAAAGTGAAACTGGCACAAAGGTAAAGCGTCAGTGGTTTTAGGCACGGTTCAAGTGATTGTTGTGCTTTACACACACATCTCATTTTCACAAAGAGATGTGCTTTCTCTTAACAGAAACTTCTTCCCAAGAGTAAAGACATACAGTCATAGAACAACTGCTTTATCAAATGCAAACAAATTTAGCTCTCGCTCTCCATCTAATCATTAATGCAGTGTTTATCCATCCCATGTTGCAAGAGTGTAATATGTTCCAAATGGGAGTTCTTGAGAAAAAAAGGAAAAGCCTCAATGCAAACTCTTCCCCCTCCTCATAGAGAATACTTTCATTAAGAGCTTCAGGAACTGGAATGTCTTTATGCAATATCCTATCAACACAATCTAGCTCTCCCTTCCACCCCCTGCCCTGCACTCACATTTCGATTAAAGTTACAGAAATCATGTGTTGCACAATGCAAAGACACTTGACATCTCTCCTTCACAGAATGCACAGAGGAAAGCCCCTCTCTTACTTCCTTCATTCCAGCTTGAGCCTTAGACATTCCAGTAAATAAATCTGGTATTTGCACTGGAGAGGACATCAAATGTCTTCAAATCATCCACCCTTTTCTTAATTATTTTGTACCAAGAAGGTCAATGAACAGTTTTTGGTTGGTTTTTTTTTTTTCTTCTATGGCTTGAGGGGATGATTGTTATTTAATGTTGATTGAGTAATACCACATTTCCTATTCCTGGAATCTTCCCATTCTTGCAATGCTTCTCTCAGTGTGTGGGTATGTGCCACATTTCCTCAAACCCCTATTGGGCAGCCAGGCAGGAGAGACACTGAAGGCTAAAAGTCAGTGGATGTCAGTGAAACAGGAAATTTTGAGGATGAAGCACTTCAGTGACACAGTAACAGGACATAAGACCATGGTTTTGTTCCTTCTGGTGGAAGACTTTATCTGGTTAGACGAAACTGACTGTTTGCCATGCTTTTCCATTGCCTCACGGCATGGTGCCAAGTATGTGCTCCAAGCGGAGGGAACGGGACAGAGGCTGCTGTGGGTCAGCTTTGCACATGCCATCCTATTCACTGAACCATGAAATGGCCTGAGGGGAGACAAAAATCCTTCATCATTTAATCAGCAAACTTCTCAAGGATTCATCTCAATACCTTCGTTAAAGAGGGAATAAAACATAATATAGAGCAGCACGGCAGACTTCATGAGTCATAGTCTCATCCTCTGTAGTTGCAGGCAGTGAGTACAGAACAATTTTCAAACACACATAAATCATCTGCTTTTGCTTGAAAGGGAGATAGGAATTACTACAATGTTGCTCTTTTAAAAAAGGGGGGGGAAGATTAATGACTCTTCGTATTGCAAGAGAATGTAATCTATGAATAACACTGCAGTTCCCCAGATTGCTCAAATGAAGTAGATTGTTATGCTTATTTTTAAAAACATAACATTTATTCCAGCTTTAGATTCTTAAGCCTCCACTCAGCAGAGCCTATTAGGGTCCTGATGGAGCCTGATTTCCCCTTCTGCACACCACAAGGACAGTACAGTCCTGTTCCTGTTAAATTGCCATTTTAGGTCATCATACCCAGAAGTTAATCTATAATTATTCCCGTGTCTTTCTCAGATCACCATCTTTCAAGATAGCATTCCCGGGAACATGATGAGTTCAATAGGCAGAGAGGGTTTATCTCCCACCATTGAAGGAATCCACTAAGTACAGTGAAGCATTACGGAGTGAACAAAGGAAATCCCAGACAAATCCCTCCTTCCACCGGTCTTGTCAAACAGCAGCACTCAAGAATATGCTAGGAGTCCCAGTCTCGAATGGTGAGCTCTGGTTCCTGATGCTGTTGCAGAATTTTAAATGACTGTGAGCTATTAGATCACCTTAAAACTCAGGTGCTTCAGAGAGAGATTGGGCAAACAACATGGCTGAACCCAAAGGGCTCTGCAGCCAAAGGAAAAGACAAACCAGTTCCAGAGCTCTCCTCCTAGTAAGCTAAGAGAAAGAGGAGGAGTTGGGTGGAACGTGGCTTACCAAGAGGTGAACCACGAGTGCCAGTAGGGGAAATGGAAAAGACTGTGTCTTATCTGGATAGAACAGAGGAAACAGTGCAGCTCTGTGAAGCAATGGTGGGACGCTCTTCAATCTGTGCAGACCTAAAGAGACTCACAGCAAGTCATAATCTTTCTCTTGCAGATGTTGCAAACTTGGGTTCACCACAGAATCACAGAACCACAGAGCGGTAGAGGTTGGAAAGGACCTCTGGAGATCATCTAATCCAACCTCCCTTTGATAAAGCAGGTTTACCTAGATCAGGTTGCTCAGGAATGTGTCCAGGAGACTCCACTACCTTCTCTGGGCAGTCCGTTGCAGTGCTCCATAACCCTCAAAGTAAGGAAGCTTCTCCTTATGTTTGGTTGGAACTTCTTGTGCCCATTTCCTTTTTACTGTCATTGGGCACTACTGAAAAGTCTGGCCTCATCCTCTTGACATCTCCCCTTTAGATATTAATGAACATTGACAAGATTCCCCTCTTAATCTTCTCCAGGCTAAACAACTCCAGGTCTTTCAGTCTGCCCTCATAAGAGAAATGCTCATCCCCTCAGCATCTCTGTAGCCCTCACAGCACTCCAGATGTGGCCTGACTAGGGCAGAGCAGAGAGGGAGGAGAACCTCCTTTGACCTGCTGGTCACACTCTTTTTAATACAGCCCAGGATACCACTGGCCTTCTTGGCCACCAGAGCACACTGCTGGCTCATTGTTAACTTGTTCACCAGAGCTCCCAGGTCCTTCTCTGCAGAGCTGCTTTCCAGCAGGGGAATTCCTAACCTGTACTGGTGCAGGCGGTTGTTCCTCACCAGGTGCAGGACTCTGCACTTGCCCTCGTTGAACTTTGCGAGGTTCCCCTCCACCCATCCCCAGCATTTCTAGGTCTCGCTGAATGACCACGCAGCCTTTTGGTGTGTCAGCCACTCCTCCTAAAAGGAGTGGACCCAGTACTGACCCTTGGGGAACACTGATAGCTACAGGCCTCCAACTGGACTCTGCACAACACTGAGCTCTGTCATTCAGCCAGCTCTCAATCCACCTCACTCCACTCATCACACTTGTCTTGCTATCCTCAACAGCCAGTTCAGGGGAAGGATGAACTTCCTAGTGCTGGCATCTATGTCTGACAGGCAGTGGTTGATGCCGATGGCCATAAAATCATGGTCCCAAGAAGCAGGAATACATTGACAGTTAAAAGCAGGTCCAAGAACAGTGAAAAGACCAAATTCACTCTGCATCCACACTGCAAATGCACCATCTTGGGAGAAGAGGTCTGGGAGGAGCGATCTGGTTCTGAGCCCACCAGGAGATACTCCAGCTCACTCTTCGCTCAGGGGAAATCATTGACCCCATAAGGTCAGCACACTATGCCTTGTCCTGTTCCTATACTTCCTCTCCACCTCTCACTGCAGCCCCAGTCCCAGTGACTCTCTGCCCACAGGTTTCCAGTCAGCCTCATACTCTCCAGTGCAACCCACCTGGGGACTTGGAAAAGCCAGGGGGATTTCTGCCAAGGGGCCCAGGAAGGCTGAGGAACCTGACCCCATGTCCCCTGCTGGCAGACGCCACGGTAGTGTTCTCACTAGATGGAGCTAGTGGATGAACGCTGGCAAGTCTGTCCTCCCTCCTGGAGGTGCACCGCAGCCAGCACCACATGGAGAAGGAGATGCAGAGCCCCTGGCTCCTTACTACTCCTCCATGGAAAAGGGGAGCTTTTGTTAAGCGTGGAGGAGAGAAGGTCTCGATGACTAACATTTTGGCTCATGCCAAAGATGTGAATGAAGTTTTCATGGTAACTCTGGGGGCAATGGAATCAAATGAAATTGGGGGGAAAAATAACGCTCCCCTAAATCCAGCTGCCTCTGGTACAGAGAAGCCAGGCAGAGGAAGAACCAAAAGCACTGCTGGAAATACCGCTGCAGGCAAATGTCCCAAAAGCAATGAGGTAAAAGCTCTGGAATAAATTTCCACTGTCTTCCAAAAGCAAAGTAAACATTTGGGAGGTTGCTCAACAGCAGCTCTGCATGGACAAGGGGAGAGCAGAGGTGCAGTACACGCATAAGCCAACACATCTGCGTGTCCAGAGATTGCACTAACTTCAGTCTCATTTAAACCAGTTGTGTATTGTGCACTCAGAGATGGTGCAGGTGAGGGACCCACAGGCCATCTCCATCCCTGTCTCACTCCAGTGTCTTGTGAGTCACCCTGGTTAAACACCCCAGTACCATCTGGAGTGCATATCCCATACCTTCCCCATTTAGTGATTCACATCCCACCACCCCTGCTCAGTGCCCACAGCCAGATGTCCCTCTCCAGGTGCTTGACCCCTGCACCACTGGCCCAAGATCCTTCTGGCACTGCAGTTTCTGCTCCAAACCCCTAACCAGCTGGGACATTTCCATGTTGCCGTTCCTACCACTTTGGTAGATCCAAACTTCTGGACCATGATGAAGATTCAGCCCTTCTGCTTTTGTAGTGTTTTGATGGCTGCTGGGCTCTTCACACATTTTCACAGCTTCTCTTCATCATCTCATAACCTCACCAATGTAGGAATGGTCTGCTTTGAGAATCAGTGCCTGGACTCTGTTGTTGCATTTGCAGAGTTAAAAATTGGAGTCAATAGACATAACTGAGCAGAAAGCCAGGTGAAAAACCTACAGCATGACTCAAAATCAATAATCAGCTCAGAGAAAACCCACTTCCTACCCAACAGATCTGTTCTGAATGCTTTCTGACTCATTTGTTACTGTAACCTCTGTATGCAATTTTTGGATGATTTATGAGGACACATTAAAATTGGCCAGGGGGCATAAATTGGTGGCCAGTACTAAATGAAGCACCAACCCTTTGCTGACCATGAAAGCCTGTGAGTACTCCTGAGGCTGTTCTTTCTTGGATATTCAAACATCCTTGCAGGTTTCTGAGAGGAGTTGGTATTTCAGCAAGGACATACGATACACTGGGTGCTAGCCAGACTTCAGTGAAATGCACATTCAGCTTTGATCAGTTTTTAACAGATCAGGGAGGGGGAGGGTGGAGGGTGGTTGTTTGCAAGTACATACCTCAGAAAGTCTAGTGGGTGGATGGCTGTGGGCAGAAGAGTGTCAGCCCTGCTCAAGACTGGAGTAGCAGCTTTGCTCTCAAATTTGGCTTCACTCCCTTCATGGGTGTCTACACACTTTCTGCATCACAGGTCTACAGAGGAAAACCAGGTCACCCTTTGATAGTTATCTTGTAAGCAGTGGACTTTGGCTATAGCAGCCAGCAGCTCTCTTCCAGGTGCATCCTGCAAATACCTAACTTAATCATCGCCATGAGCAGGTCTCTGCCTCATCCACAAAGCAAACCCAAGCCTGGCAGAATCTAAATTAGGGAGTCTAAGTACAAACTGATGTGGTTGATAAGCCTGCTAAGCCCACACAGCCCTGCCAGCCTTACCATCCCTGGTTTCCATTGCAAAGAGATTCCTACGCCACTTATCATTATGTGGTGCTAGTGTGTCCCTAGAAAGCATTTCCTTGTGGTTTGAGTCCAGAGAATTATTGAATCATAGAATTGGGTGGTTGGAAAAGCCCTGATCATCAACTCCAACAATAACCTAACATCTCCCTCTACACAACTGTTAGACCATGTCTCTAAGCACCTCAGTCAAATGTTGTTTAAACACCTCCAAGGACGGTGACCCTAACACTCCCCTGGGTAAAGGGTTACATCCCCAGCCTGCCTGCTGCTTCTGCACATCCCTCTGCTCCCCTGCAGAGAGGAGACAATGCTGCAGCAACAGCAGGTCGGGAGGCACGGAGCGATGATGCTTCTACACGTCTCCTCCCCTTCCAGAGACCGCACAGAACCCGCAACACGAGAGCCAACGCTTCCTAAACAGTCGCTAGCACCTGCGGATGGCTGCAGCCCTGAGCAGCAGGGCACAGTGCAGCAGCCAGAAGCACCCGTGGCAGTGCTGGGCACCCACCACCCGCTCCGGTGTCACATCCCCAGCATCCCACCAGGATACAACAAAGCCGAGCCCCCAGCGCCTGCCGAGGGAAGGCGAGGGGCTGGAGCAGGTGATAGGCTTCACGCTCCACTGCCAGACGCTGGCAGACCCATTTCGGGCCGTCCCTTTCCACGTGCGCCCCTCTCCCTTCCTGGCCCACGGGCCAGCGCTGTCCCCTGAGCCCAGGCCTGTCGCTCTCAGTCCCCTGGCATATGGAGGCTGCGACGTCCCAGTGCGTGGCTGCCCGCGCGCGGGGCTTCCCTTCTGACACTCCTGCATTCAGCCCGGCCCACGCCGCCGCCGCAGAGGGATTCTTACAAAGGGGAGAATGCTTCCTTTCAGCAGCCCGGGGTCAGCGCAGGGCTGCTTCGCTCGCAGAGGTCAGCCATTAGGATGCTCGGAGATGGCTGGGATGCTTGAGAAGGGCAGGGTACTCCCCACCCCCCTGCTTCTCCCAGCGCTGCGCATTGTCACGATGATAAATGAGAGAGTGAGGTGGGGAAGCTCTTGACTGCGCGTGGCCTGGGCCCCTGGGGGTTCACAAACTACTGCAAAGCGGCAGCTGATAAAATGGTAACTAATTCAATTAGTGAAATTTAATTTAGGTGGGGAGCGGATGGTGGCTTTGCCAAGACCATATGGGAAACCAGTGGTGTTTCCATATAGAAGAACTTAATTTAAACAATGAACTCATGGGTCTTCATAACCCAGCGGCCAAAGAGCCCCCAGGAAGCCCTGGAAGGAGTTGTACTGATTAACTACACAAAAGCCTGGCAAGGCCGGGCCAGGCAGGAGGCGGCAAGGGGGAGCGGGTAGCAAAAATGATGCAGGTTCCGTTGCAAACGTGGCCGAGTTGAAAGAAATGCCTCCCAGAGTCAGAAAACAGTGTTTATCTCCTCACATATCCCCTGCCTGCTTCCTCCGAGCAACGTGATCCACGGCTGAAGCCCTGCAGCCCAGCGGGAGACAGCGGGAGGCTCCGACGTGCGGGGTGAGAAGGAAGAGCTGGATACGTGCTCCTCATCAGTGGGGAAACCGCTCTGAGGAGAGATGCCAAACTTCTGCAAAGACTAATTAGAGTAAAAGGCTTCCTGTCCTTCACGGCCCTGCACTGCTGCTGCTTTCAGAGCAGACACCTGCTTTCAGAGTGCCTGACCTTTCAGAGAGGGACGGCTGGGTGGTGGAGAGAGAGGAAAAGAAGTCTCCTGTCCAAGGCATTTTTGGGAGTAGAAGGGAATGGCAGAGCCAGTGGGGAAGAACTGCCAGTCAGGGAAGCCAGAGTGGGGAGATACTCCCTGTCTGCTGTAGGAGAATCATGCTGCAAAGTCCATAGCTCATAGCAAATCTCACTTTTCCTAACTGGATGTGAAGGAAAGGGATTTCGGTTTAGTTTTGGTTTGTTTTATTTGGCATCGAGCCCCAGCAGAGTTTGGAAAGAGTGCTTTGAATGTGTCCTGCTAGGAAAAGGCTTCCCATCAGTGAAATCTCCCCTTTGCACCCCTTTGCAGAAGGGTCTAAACCTTCATAGAAACCAGCTTCTAGGTCTCAAAACCTGGAAAGTCCTGTTGAAAAGGCTGGCTTGCTCCTCTGGCTGGGAAACACAAACAATGCCATGATCACTTTGCTCTGAAAGCAAACGAGCACCACAGGCCACTTCAGCAGCAGCTATCAGACCCTTTGAGAGAAAACGCTTACAAAGTAAGGTACAGATAGTAGTCCACAACTCCCTTTCCAAGGCACTGATGTCTGTTGGGAGCAATTAGAGCTCAGCAGCAGGCTGAGAATGCTCCGGGAGAAATTTCAGCTCAGTTCCTACCACAGCTTAGGTTCATTTGGAGAAAGCCTGCCTTATTGCAACACTGAATAGACCTGCTCTGGTGTATGGCAGACACATCAAAGTAAGGCAGGAGGACCTACACACCTCCCGGCCAGTGGGGAGCCGATGCTCCACTGCTCCCTCAGACACACTGCTCACACTTAGCAGAACTTGGAGCCTTAGAATGAAGCTTTCCACAGCTCAAAAGGGGGAGCCAGGACTTTCAATCTTTTTCATCCACTTTTTTTTCCTGTGAGAATTTAAGAAGCAAAGAGCTATAAGGTTGCCTTGTAAAATTGTGAGACAATATAAGTTTGCTTGAATACTAACCACAAATCATGTGTTCAGCACTAACCCTATCCCTCTGCACTCACACACTTCCAGCACTGAACTGGTCTCTTTGAGGGATGCTGATTTGGACACCAGTCAAAAGCATTTTTTAAAAAACAATAATGTATCCACTGGGAAGACTTTATTAGTTGTTTGTTTGGGTTTTGTTCTTTTTTGGAAAAGAGGAATTTAAAACCATAGAAACTTCTACGGATCTCTAACACTATACTGTTTATTCCCAAAACAGCCAAAGGGAAAAGCTCTTCAGTAATGATGTTATGCAGCAGAGCATGGAAGAAGTGAAGGGAAGAAGAGAGCTGCTGGTCTCAGACATGACATAAGGAAAATTTAACCGAGTCCCCAGACTCAAGAGGTGCTGTCCCCCACAGGGAGCTTGGCAGACAAGAGCGGACAAGACGTCCTCAGTGCTCACAGTACGCTTGGCCTCCAGAGGCTCCAGTGTGTGCAAACAACATCTGTCTTGTGTACTATTGGAGCATTTCCCTCTGCCACCCACCCGCCCACCCTGTGTGGCTTCCCAGAAATATTTGCTCCCACCTGACACTGACGTGCAATGAGCCTATGCCTAGAGGAAGCCAGCGGTGGCTGTGGCATATCTCGCATGCCCTGTATTGCCCAAGCACCACAAGGAGCGTCACTGACTGAGGTATTCCTGCAGAGGAAGGCAAGGCTCAGAAGAAAGGTGAGGAAGGAGGTCAAATGAGAGGTACAAAGGCTGAAGAAAGGACTTGTTTGCTCTCCCATTCCCCATCTCCTCATTTGCAGAGAGCTAAAGCCATTAAATACCCATGGTGTTGAAAGCTGTGGCGAGGTCTGACCTTGTAGGGAAGATGAAGTGGTAGCAAAAGCTTATTGGCCTCAGCTCCAGCATAGCCTCTCCCAGCACTTCCATCCCCATCACAGGAAAAGTGAAAACTATCTGGGGTGCTCCAGCTTCTTCATCCACCTGCTTAGGTTAAGGAGTCATTAGTGCCAAGCAGGTAAGGGTGTAGTCTCATCTTCACACCTGATTTCACATATGCCACAGAGGACTTTCTATGGACCCCTTCAAATAAAGGCATCACAGACGAAGATGCATTACAGAACAGGTGAGACCTGAAATTGTGGAGAAGAACCTGGAGGTGCAAAGGTAGGAGAAAGTAAGGCTAAATATGTAGGACTAATGCCTGGAAAATGTTAGTGAATTAATTATATGAGCCCACGTAAGAGAGAGCACACCAGAACTGCAGGATTTGTACTCTTTCACACTTTGGGCAGTTTAGGTACCAGATTGGCCACTATTTTGCTGGCTATTTGTGCTCACAAGGTCTAATCTGGCTGCATAAGGACATAAAAAGTGTGGCTATCAGCCATGTGCCAGAGGAGAGGAGGCTCTACATAGGGCTTACATCCCTAGAAGATCCCTTGTCAGGGAGAGTGATCCCATTGGCATCAGAGATGTTTTGTGCAGGCAGAGAGATGCAACATGCCCGAAAAGGCACAGGCTGCAGGGAAGGATAGGAGTTGTCCTTCTTCAATATAAACCTGATGAAGAGGCACCTCGGGAATCTGAACTGGGGCTAACCATCATGTGATCAGCTCCTCCCATGTACAGACAGTAGCGGGAAATAGATGGAACTCCTGCAAAGGAAGTAAGGTTCTTCTTGTGCTACTTTCACCTGGGCTTTGAGTCTGTTGGCAAGTAAAAGTTGGACAGCTCTTCTTGAACACTTGAAAGAACCTGTGTGATAGCACGAGTTGCTGCTAATGAATAACATGATGGATTTAAGACTCACAAGAGAGCAAGGGAAAATCCAGAGTGGGGCTTTCTGGGGTTTGTTTTTCTATGCACCACTGGAACCAGGAAATATATCAATATGGAAGTTTAGAAATGGTCTGAGGTTTCACGGAACTTGCCTCAAAGTGGCCCAGTGCCTAACACTACCAGAACTTGCAACAGTCACACACTGAAGTGCTGCTTTCGGACAGTGGCTCCGGGAATTTCAGAGGGTTGTTTAAAGGAACATGCCAGGGGTTGGCTGAGTTACTGATCAGGCTGTGCGGGAATTCCACTTCACCCCATAGATGCATAAAAACCAATTTTGTTGTTTGAGAACTGTCCACAACAAACACAGATTTTTTTGTCTCTGCTCATGAACGTTTTTTTCAGAGCAAGCAATGAACCTCCTTGGTCTACCTGGAAAGTCATAACCTTTTGGAGATGCCTGTTGAAGGAAACATCTCAAGTTTTAACTGACTTCACTAAGAAGTGAGATAGAGAAAAGGTGAGCTTGTCCACTTCCAGTGTGCAGTTGTCCCAGGTTGGGAACTATAGGGTTAAAAAAGTCCTCTAGGGACTTGAAGATTGTTATTCAATCCCATAATTCTGCTATCTCTTCATAAACGCAGGGCAAGGCCAGCTCCTTCTCCTTTCCTCCCCCTCCAGCCTTGTGTCGGGCAGGAGCTGCGTTATTGGGACAAACATGTAAGGATAGGCCTGGTTTGGGGCCTCCAGAGGCTGTGCTTAGGCCTCTTGGATGGCAGAGGCATGGAGGGGGGAGGATTGGAGCATTGGGGATGATAGATTTAGTTTTGGGTTGGGGAAGATTCAGGAGGGTTCGCTATGGATTCTGTATCTGCTTTGTAATTTCTATCTGTAATTCTCTCCAAATATAACTCTGTTTTTTTCTCCAATTCATTTGAGAGCTTCACTCTGTCAGCTCTTTAAACCCACGACAGCAGTATTGACCAGCCACCTGGGTCCGTGCCAAGTGGCTCCCAATAGCAATGCACCAAAACAGCATCTGTGCTCAGCTCTTCTGGAGCACCATGCACCTGTGCAGGAAAAGCTACAGCTGAGAGACCCTGGGCTGCATGTTGAGTGCATCATCGCATTGGGGTCTGGGTTGATGAAAAGCTCAACATGAGCCTGCAGTGTGTGCATGCAGCCCAGACAGCAACCGAGTCCTGGGCTGCAGCAAGAGCAGTGTGGGCAGCAGGGCAAGGGAGGGGATTCTGCCCCTNTAAGCCTTGCCCATAAGAAGCTCAGTTGCTGGTGTGCAGCCTGCAGCAGTGCAGGTGGCTTTGTTAGCAGAGGGAACTTGCGCACTGTGGAAGCACAGAGGAGGCCAATGCGTTCACACAGACAAGAGTAAACTCGGCTACAACAGGATTTGGTGACCAGTGCAAAGCACTGTTTGCTTTGCTGTGGTTGGGGGTGCAGAGGAAGGCACAGTGCCTCACAGAGAAGTGACATTTCAGCTCAGTTCTCTGATCTAGATGGCAAACTCAGAGGCAAATGAGGTTGTACTTAGCCTCTGGCTTCCTCCAAACTGGGTTGGCTTGGTTTAGGTTTTAGCTGCATCAGAGGTTGGCTTTGTTTTTGCTGTTTAGCTTCATCATAATATACTCATTTTAGCTATAACTTGCAAGCGGTGGGTGCTGCCAGTCAGTGCCCTGCCTCAGGCATCACAGGCAGCTCTGTCCCACCCTACATGGCCACAGTCCCTGTGGTAGCTTGTGCGGTGCACTTCCTTGGGTGGGAATCCAGGTTCTGTCTGTTTGACCTGCAAAGTTGGGCGAACAGGCTCAGATAAAGACTATGGGCTGAATTTTGAGAAGTTCACACAACTGCAGATGGAATGTTTGAGACTGCTGAAACAAGGAAGAGTTCCTGCCTCTCTCTGTGGCAGGAGATAATGTATTACTCCTTAGTAAATCTCATTAAATGCACCATTCAATCTAGTTGAGGCATGGTATGTGCTTACATACCTCCAACTTGATCTGCCTGTGTGTCTGTCTTGTTTATTGTTTGGAAAACTCTAATTTTACTCAGGATCTCCACTTAGCCTGTGGTGCTGATCACTCTTTGCTTGGTGCTTTGCACAACAAACACTGGTTTGATAAAATCAGATCCCCCCTTTCATGGAATCTGTGGGCTAGATAAGAGTCACCACCACAGCAAATTCTGCATTTCAAATGACCTAAGTAGTGCAAGGGCTTGTTTAAGCAGCTCTGAACACCTGTCTGCTACTGACAGAGCTGAGTGGCTGACATGCACAGAGTGAACAGAATCACAGAATGATAGGAGTTGGAAAGGTCTGCTGAAAAACATCTAAGTCCACCCCCCCTGCCAGAGTAGGTTCGCCTACAGCAGTTTGCACAGGTTTTCAATTACTCCACAGATGGAGACTCACCTCTCTGGGCAGCCTATTCCAGTGCTCTACCACCTTTGAAATGAAGGAGTTCCTCCTCATATTTAGATGAAGCTTCCTATGTTCAAGTTTCTGCCCATTACCTCTTGTCTTGTTATGGGCACCAGTGAAGAAAGACTGGTGCCATCCTCCCGACAGCTACCTACCCTTTAAGTATTTATATGCATTGCTAAGATCCCGCTCCCCCCTCAGTCTTGTCTTGGGGCTAGAAAGCCCCAAATCCCTCAGCCCTTCTTTGTAAGACAGATATTCTAGTCTCCTAATCATCCTCACAGTCCTTTGCTGTACCCTCTCAAGCAGTTCCCTGCCCTTGAACTGGGGAGCCCAGAACTGGGCACAGTACTCCAGACGAGTCCTTAAAAGGGCACAGTAGAGGGGAAGGAGAACCTCTCTGACACAGAGAGAAGCAGAGATCACAGTCAGGTGGGGCTTTCCCACAAATGCCCCAGACAGGACAGGAACTTTTCACAATGGGCCACATGAGCCCAGTAGCCTCTGGGTTATGGCCCAGCTTGCATGTCTTTAATTTCTCTTATTACTTTTGCTTTAAGATAACCTCTCTGAATGCAGAAGACAAGATCTCTGGCAGCCATACTCAAGGACTCAAAGTTCAAAACCTTACTTTTACTGGCAAGGTTCCTATTTTCCTAATGCAATGGGCAGGTCTGACTCTTCAGAGCCTATAACAAAGCCTCCTGTTCCCTGGGGCATGCTCAGCCAACATCAACCAGAGCTTGTGAAGGACCTGACAAAGGTCTTCCTGATGGAGAGAGGCAGTTTCAGCAGGGTTTCTATGAGAAATGGCTTTTATTTTGCTCAGAGAAGTCTCCCCAAACCCATCACCATCTTTTTCTCCTATGACAGTGTCCCATGTCTAGTGGCAGCACGTGTCCAATAGCAGTGTTATCACCCAGCTCCTACTCCTGGCATTCACAGACACATTTTGTTGTTTAAATGGTCACTTATGACAGAAGGCAAGACATACCTTAGGACAGCTTAGATGTATCTTAAGAAGAAAGTGGTATTTTACTGAGACAATTCTTTCCTAGTGGACAGGATCATGACTGCCTGTAGAGCACGAGCTGCCTGTGCCCTCTGCTGTGCCTTTTCCAGATAATATGGTTTTCCTTACCACATGGTCCTGGGGAATGCATGGGCTCCGTTTGCTTCTTGAGGGACTCTGCTCACTTTTCCAGCAGAGGAGACTTCAGTACTGCACAGGTTTCACCATCATTTTCCTGTGCACCCCAGATGGCTGGAGTTCCCAAACCTTGCTGCCCATCCCCTGGTAGAAAAAAAACTTGTATGTGTTGCTAAATCAATCCCTAAATTGACTTTATCACTCTCTACAGCCTCCTACAAAGCAGGTTGTAGTGAGGCGGGAGCCTGTTCTCCTGAGTTAGAAGTGAGAGAACAAGAGGAAAAGACCTCAAGCTGCACAAGGTGAGGTTTAGGTTGGGTATTAGGAGAAATTTGTCAAGCATACTGCGTACGGTTCTGGAGTCCCCAACACAAGGAGGACATTGAACTGCTGGAGCAAGTCCAGAGCAGGGCCATGAAGATGATCAGAGGGCTGGAACAGCTCTGCTAATAGGACAGGCTATGAGAGCTGGGGCTCTTCAGCCTGGAGAAGAGAAGGCTTCGAGAAGATCTTGTAGTAGCTTTCCAGTATCTGAAGAGGGCCTACAGAAAGGATGGGGAGGGACTATTTACAAGGCCTTGTAATGACAGAACAAGGAGTAATGGGTTTAAAGTGGCAGAGGAGAGATTTAAACTGGATGTTAAGAAGAAGTTCTTTACAGTGAGGGTGGTGAGGCACTGGAACAGGTTGCCCAGGAAGGTTGTGGCTGCTCCCTCCCTGAAGGTGTTCAAGGCCAGGTTGGACAAGGCCTTGAGTGACCTGTGCTAGTGGGAGGTGTCCTTGCCTATGGTGAGGAGTTGGAACTAGATGATCTTTGAGGTCACTTCCAATCCAAACCACTCTATGATTCTCTGATTGGAAGAGGTTCTCCAGGGAAGTGATGGAGTCCTCATTCCTGGAGGTATCTAAAAGACTGTGGTGCTAAGGACATGATTTAGTGGTGACTTGGCGGTGCTGGGTTAATAGATAAAGTTGGTGATCTTAAAGATCTCCTCCAATCAAACCAATTCTCTGATTCTATGACCTCACCAGAGTGAAGAGCAACTGTTCTGGTATGATGTTCAGAGTGTTTTCTGAAACAAAAGGACATTGTCGTAGCCGGGGCTTTGTACAATGCACTCCACAGAAGGAGGGAAGGAAAGTAAATATAGAAAATTGAGGAGATATTCAGTGTTGTGAGAGACAACAAAAGGAAAACTGCCAGGAAATTACTCTACAATGAGGCCAGATCCCAATTCCTTGGTCCATAATACTTATTCAGGCAGCCCCCATCTACTAGCAGCTGAACTCTGAGCACATAGCAGCCCTGGCAAGGGGAGCAATCCCAGTCAGAAATTAGTGAGAACCTTTCCACTGAATTTGAGAGCCAGGCTCACATAATAGCTAAGTAAAGCTTTTAGGTTGCTAGCTATGGGCTTTCCATTTTGACAGCCTGATCCTGGCTGGGCGAATTTAAAGCATCCCTCTGCAAATATCCACAGACTTGTTTTATATTCACACATTCATAGCCACTGCACACAGAACCACACACCTATACAGCCCAAGCCCATTTGCCACCTTGTCACCTAGTCTAGGCAAGTCATCTTTGTATTCTGTAAAGCCAGTGGAAGGAAAAGGACAGGTATTTATAGAATCATAGAATGGTAAGGTTGGAAGGAGACCTCAAGGATCATCCAGTTCCAACCCCCTGCCATAGGCAGGGACACCTCCCACTAGCACAGGTCACTCAAGGTCTCCTCCAACCTGGCCTTGAACACCTCCAGGGAGGGAGCAGCCACAACCTCCCTGGGCAACCTGTGCCAGTGTCTCACCACCCTCACTGCAAACAACTTCCTCCTAACATCCAGTCTAAATCTCCCCTCTGCCAGTTCAAACCCATTGCCCCTTGTCCTGTCATTGCAAGACCTTGTCAATAGTCCCTCCCCAGCCTTCCTGTAGCCCCCTTCAGATACTGGAAGGCTACTCTAAGGTCTCCTGGAAGCCTTCTCTTCTCCAGGCTGCAGAGCCCCAACTCTCTCAGCCTGTCCTCACAGCAGAGCTGCTGCAGCCCTCTCAGCATCTTGGTGGCCTCCTCTGGACCCACTCCAACACTTCCATGTCCTTCCTGTGCTGGGGGCTCCAGAACTGCACACAGGACTCCAGATGGGGTCTGAGGAGAGCAGAGCAAAGGGGCAGAATCCCCTCCCTTGCCCTGCTGCCCACACTGCTCTTGCTGCAGCCCAGCACACAGTTGCTGTCTGGGCTGCACTCACACTGCAGGCTCATGTTGAGCTTTTCATCAACCCAGACCCCCAGGGCCTTTTCCTCAGGGCTGCTCTCAGCCATTCCCCACCCAACCTGGATTTGTGCTTGGGATTGTGCCTACCCAGGTGCAGGACCTTACACTTGGCCTTGTTGAATGTCATGAGGTTTCCAGAAGTAAATCATCCCATCCCAAGATGAATGGGATCAGTAGGGGGAGAAGAGGTTAAACTTCTATCTGAAGACGCCTCCATGGTGTGCCAGGAAGCATACACAACTGACTTAGACTAAACGCCTACCTGATAAATAAATTAAAAAAAAAAAAAGATGAATCACACCATCATGGTCCAAACTGATAATACAATACAGATGTGTAGAGCATCTGGTAAGTGACCAGATGGTGAATTTATCATACTACAGCATAGCTTCTTATAATATAAATATAGGCTGATGCAACAGTTGATTTGCTCAGCAGACAGCCTCAGCTTCATTACAAGAGCTCGTCTGGAGCCATTACAATTTGTTACAGGGCCCTGCATATATTTTTAGAAAATATCATGGTCTGGAAATAAAAGATTATGTAGAAGCAATAATTTTTGGTCAATTAATCTAAGGTTCTTTGCACTGAAAAAAAAAAATTAATGAAGAGAAAAGCCTAGCATCCATTTTTTTCTACACCACGTGCAGAAATTATATTTAATGCCAAATTACATTTAAATAAACAAAACCACACAAGACTACAATACATTAAGCCTACTAAAGATAGTCTCTCCCATCTATTCCCTTGTGCTTCAGAAGCAATGGTTTTATTTGGAAATGGAAACGCAGATTTTGCTACAAGCATCTTTGGGTCAGAGAGATACCAAAATGCTTCAACAAAACTGAGTTTTATGCTGTGGAGACTCTGAAAATAAAGAGGAAAGTGAAAAATAGAAGACAAAAGAGGGCCTGCAGTGCCCTACAGCTTGAGGATGAGCAGCCCACAGCCAGTACCTCCCAGGGCAGGACACAAATCAGATCATACAGTGGCTTGAGTAATAAGGGGCCTTAAAGATCATCCAGTTCCAACTCCCATGCCAAGGGCACGGCTATGGGCAGGGACACCTCTCACTAGACCAGGTTGCTCAAAGCCTCATCCAGACTGGTCATAAACAGTTCCAGAGATAAGGTTGCTCTCATCATCTGCCCAAGGCAGACTGAGGGGTCACCTCATCAATAATTTATAAATATGTAAAGGGTGAGTGCCAGGAGGATGGAGCCAGGCACTGCTCAATGATGTCCAATAACAGGACAAGGGGCAATGGGCGGAAGCTGAAGCATAGAAAGTTTCATTTAAACATGAGGAGGATTTTTTTTCCCTGTGAGGGTGGGAGAACACTGGAGTTGTGGAGTCTCCCTCTCTGGGGATATTCAAGACCCACCTGGATGCGTTCTTGTGATCTGGTCTAGGTGATCCTACTCTGGCAGGGTGGTTGGACTGGATGAGCTCTGGAGGTCCCTTCCAGCCCCTGATATTCTGTCTGTGTGGAGGCAGTCATGACAGATCCTGCTGTCTCTCAGTCCTGCAGTCCACATCCATCCTATGTCCCCAGCTGCTCCACAACTCAGAGTAGGCATGGTGACCCCATAAGTTGCTCTTTTCCCTTTAATGCACACCAAGCACACATCTGTGATGCCACCTTCCCTGCACAGATGAGGGAGGTGGTAAGCCTGCTGGAGAGCAAAGTCCCAGCGTGGATGATCTCACACAGTTGCAAGGAGATCTTTTCCATGGGGAGCAGCTTGCCTCCAAAGAACCAAAGGAGAAGGTGTGCCTTCAGTGGAAGATCCTTTGAGAACAGGATGCCTGACCACTTACAAGCAACTCCTGTTTTCAGCAAAGGCCAGCCCAGCCCTGCCCCACCATTTGCTGAGAACCTCTGGGCAGGCACTGCAGAGCCAGGTCCCCTGTAAAAGCAGGCCCTTTCCTGGGCCCAGCCTGCTTCTGGGAAAGGCTGTGAAGATGTCCATGCTCATACGGCATCCACAGAGGATCTTTTTTGATATATGCAGTCTGCCCAGGGACTTTTCCACTCAAGGAATTTTTTCCAGCTGTGTGGAAAACCAGTAAGAGCAGGCACTTGTCCAGTGTTTTCAGACTAAGTTGTGCCTGGGTTAGTAATTGGCATTGCTTCATAAAAGAAACGTCATGTTGAAAATAGCGTACCAATGATTCTGTCGTTTAGTTTACATGAATTTGTCACTTTAAAAGGCTCTAGGGAATGCCACAGCCCAGAAAAGAGACTCTGTGGGGAAATGCACATCAGTAGTTAACTGCTGGTAACTGCTGATAATAGGACTGTCAAGACTAATGCCCTCCAAAAGCCATTCTAGTCTTGAGGGCAGCTCCCACTGCTACTTCTGTTCAGGCCATCTCTCCGTGAGCATTGGTGTGTCTCACACCTGACAGACCTGAGACTCAAAGGAAAACTCCCTCGGGAAGTACTTCATGGACATTATTGGTGTGTGATGGCTGATTTGGGGAAGCAGTTTTCTTCTGCCCAGAGGATGTCTTGAAGGAAAGATTTCAACAGTCCTCTAGCCACAGGCATTACCAAAGCAACGAAAGTACCTGGGGTTTGGTTTTTTCACATGTGTGAGTCTGTGTTTGTCTTTTTTCTTGACCTGTGAGTTTCTATGTGGCAGGAAGGATACTGAGGGCTGCTGTAGTGGGTGGAATTCTGATAGTGGGAGTGGAAGAAATCCAAAGAGAAGGATGATGAGGAGCCAAAGTCTTCTCTTAAAAGCACAAGAGAGACATAAATCGCTGGTCTAAGTATTACTCACAGTTCCTCCCTGATATTTATCTGTCTTAGGCACACTTTAACAAATGTCTACTCTTTCAATTACCTTCTGCAACAACAACAACAACCAAAAAATGTATTTTGAGACAAAGTAGGCTCAACCCAGTAATACTCCTTTGGACATCATGTTTTGTATTTCCAGCAGAGCAGTTTTAAATGACATCAACACTTTTATTCTTTTGAAGCTGCCCCATACATTGCAACTCGGATATCAAGAGGAACTGTAAACCTCCATCACCCATCTCAACATGCCTTCCTTGCAATCCTGCAAGCAGTCCAGTCTATATTTACACATCATTTAGTCGTGCTAACAGCAAAGTTTACAAATACTCAATAACTGTGATTGTCTCTCTCATGGCTTCACTCCCCTTTTGACTTCTGCTGGAACAAATCTAGAGAGATTTTACTTGATATAGGAGAAATAAAACAGTGGATGAAAGAAGAGTCAGGCAGTGTCTGTTCCTGCAGCTACTTTATGATTGTTACTTCTTTCTCCTCTATGTATTTTGCTTTTCTGTACACCCCTACTGGTAACAGCTAATTACCAGTATTGCAGTCAGGCATGGGGCTGCAGAGGTTTAGAGACACCAGAGCGGAGGAACACTTCAGATACGACTGTTTAACCTTATGCAACCTGCTGACACCCAGCAGCTTCCTGCAGGGAATATGGGAAAAGGGAAATGAGTCCTGCTCTGGTCAGCCGCTCTCACCAGCCAGCCGCTCCCCTGGCGACAACAGCCTGCTCCCAAACCAGCTCCTCAGCACCATGCACCCGGCAGGAAGGCAACCAAGGACTGCCACCAGAGAGGTGGTTTCTCCAGCAGCAGTCTCCCCTGAGAAAGGTCACAACTGTCCCTCGGGCTCCCTTTTACTGATACCAAGATGGTTAAAAACCCTATCTTGAAGGGGAAGAAGGGGAGAAGTGTTCTTCTTGTCTTCACTTACAGAGGCAGAGCTCAATGACATTTCAGGGCATGAAACAAAGCCACATTGCCTCAGAGCTCTCATTTTGAGCTTGCTCTGCCATTCCCAGGAAGAGAGACCTGAGAATATGACAATGCTTGGATGAGCCCAGCTGAAGGCTGGGGAGGAAATCTTCCTCTCCAGCCTATTCCCCATTCTGTCTCAGTGATCCTTTCCAAACCCCAAAGTGTGGTCTGTGCATTTCCCTTTTGAGATGGGTTGCATTTTTATTAATTTTACAGTAAATCAGTTCCCCATTTCCTTTGTTTATGCTAGGTGGATTCGGTGGTTTCCATCTCTGCGTGACGCAGCACTTGGCACATGAGCACAACCCATACCATCACTGCATCATATGCTTTGCTGACCCTCCAGCTCTAGGAAAAGAAGGTAAAAGGGCTCCACACTGTCATTTCCCTTCACCCTCCTGCACCAGTTCAAATGGAAACTGCAGTCTTGCATGCCTCGGTTCCTTCCTCCTTCAAGCAGGATGGTCCCAAGTGCTAGTGCAGCACAGCTCAGGCATGTGCTTGCCAAACAAGCACCACAGCTTACCCAGCACAACTGCTCTGTGTATCATCTGCTTCTAAGGCCATGAGTCTTACACTCACCTGGGAGAGCACTGTAGCTTGGAAAAGAGCTGGTAGTCCTCAGGAAAAGTGGGGGTGAATATCTGAAGCCAAGGGTGATGGTTGTACCTGCAGTATGCTGGCTATAAATAAGTTTGTCTTCAAGAGTCTGATCTGCTCACTGTGCAGATACCCTAAGAATCTAAAGAAACCAGCCTGAGTTTTGCACTTCAGCAACCACAGTCTCAGACCTTTCTCCCCTTCACAGCACACAATAGCTATAGGATGGTCAAGCATGGTAGTGACAGAGGATGAACCCAAACTATGAATAGGTGAAATTCACACCAGGGCACACATCCCCTCTTTCCCTAGGGCTGGGAAGGGAAAGAGGAACTCCAATGCTACAAAGCAAAGTCATCAGAGCTCGGATGCAGATATTAGTCCAGGCTTTCCCCACGGGCCTGAAGCAGACAAGGAGCAGGCAACAATCTTGCCCATACCCCCAGGCAGAGGAACAAGTGCTGTCCTCTCCTTGGAGTGAATCACAAAATTATCATCTAGTCCTTTGTCCTCCAGTAGAGTCTCTTTCTCTGTTCTCACATCTCTCATTCTCTCAAAAGGAAAAAAACAGAGGCACTCAGAGTCAGGCAAAGGCAGCATCCTCCCCCTGCCCTCCCGCTCCTCTGCCCACTCCCCCTTCTCCAAAGGGCTTTGAGCCCCTTGCTGAGAGCAAACAGCTGGCCTACACTTTTTTTTTAATTTCTTGGCTTTCTATAGCCTGGGTCCCAACCTTAATATCCTGTCAATCCCGGGTTTTTTTGTGTGCTGAATAGCAGCCTTGGAAAGCTCTACCTCACCACAGGGAGAGCGTGCAGCAAGAATCCTGCCGTGCCCCTGCCAGGAGCTTTTCTTCCTAAGGACCTGGTCAGTGCCAATCCCCGAGGGCACCCATTGCAGCAGGTTAAGTGTCTCCATGGAGATTTCCCCAGCTCCCTCTCCACAGTCCCTCCCTCCTCTTACAGCCTTCTGTTTATTGTAAACAGCATCCCCATTTCAGCTGGAGCTGGTAGCTCTCTGCTTCTCCCTGGTCACCTGCCCACCCAAGTCGTCTCACAGCCTGCTGTTGCCTGGGAAAACAGCAATGCCTCCCTTTGAAAATAACCCAGACATGGCAGAGATTTCTTTTCAGTCCTGGGTCGCTTTTTTCCCCCCACCCCCTTACTCTCAGATTTGCCTGGGTCTCTCCTGGCAGCTGCAGCCTCATTCTGCCAATGAAGACTGTGTGTTTGTGTATGAGAAGGGAGTGTTCAGGAAGAGCATACAGGAGGGAGGCTATGGGCTGCAATCTCTAAACCCCACTTCTTCCTTCAGCCACATTGTCCCTTTGCAGAAAGGGCACTGATGTGCCCAAAGCTGGGCTGCAGGGTAGCCATACAGCCCTTCCTCTTATCCACATCCACAGTACATCTTGATCCTACTTGAGCAATCAAGCTCCATATAATCCAAAGGTCCCATCTCCCATTCAGTATCTTCCATTTGCTTTCTGATGCCCACTAGAGATGAGGTGGCCCCACAGGGAATGGCATTTCTGTTACACTCCCTCAGTAGTAGTAGAACCTTACCTTGCCTTAGTGTGGTCAAGGAAACCACCTATGGCTGGGCAGTGTCCTCTACCACAGGATGCTTTTAAAGAGAATTGGACACAAGGCAGGTTTGGACGTGGCACTTGGTGCCATGGTCTAGTCTCGAGGTCTGTGGTAATGGGTTGGACTTGATGATCTTTGAGGTCTCTTCCAACCTTGCTTATACTGTGATACTGTGATACAAGTGCAGAGGAGTAAATGCACCCATGTGCCTTCCTAAGCTATCACCCTCCTCACTAATGCAAACAGTTGCACATCCCCAGCGCGTTGCTCCAGTTCCTCTGATTCTGGCACTGTTTTGAGGCCATGTCTACACACCAATGAACCATTCCAAAACAATTTATCCAATGTATTGGGCACAGTCAGACTTTCCTCTGACATGTATGTGCCACAGCACCTTCTGCTCATTGCCAGGCTGTTTTTTGTATTCACAGCCAAGGAAATCTGCCTCTGCAGGAACAACTCTGACAAGCTTAGCCCCCTGCCCTCCTCTCTAATCAGGGGAGGAAGGCTTGAGTTTGTGTGCTGGTTTGAGGCTAATTGGAATATTTTAATGGAGAAAAATTATATTACAGGCTGAGAAAAGGAAACAATGGTGATGCCTACTTCACTCATAGGCTTGCTGAGATGGATAAAACTAAGAACATAAACATAGATGAGACAGTGTCTCTTGGGCTGTTAGCAGCTTTTGGCTTTCTCCTCTCTGCCGACTAACCTCACTAACCACTTTCCTTCTAACCCCCCTGGCTCATCCTCCAAACTCACCTTGCATGTAAGGCAAACCTTGGGGTAAGGTATAGGGGTGGGGAGAAGGTGGAAGGGTGGTTGGGAGCCCCTCCTGGGGTCTCTGATTTCTGGGAGGGGAGTTGTGTTTCTGTATTACCTTTACCTTGTATATTTCTGTAACTATTCCTGTCTATAGTGTCTATATCTGCTTGTATATTGTGCTGAGCTGTAAACAGAGCTTCAGTCCTTAACTTCCAGCTGGCTGAGTCTAGTCTGGGTCATTTTACAAGTGTGGGGGGGCAGGGAACTCCCAAACCATCACAGTTTGCTATGGGGTGCCATGCTGGGAAGAGTACATGCATCTAATATCCAAGTTACAACTGGTCTTCGCATGTCCTTGAATCCATCATCTCATTCCTTAGTTCCTCAGTTTCCCTCAGTGGTGCATGGAAATTGTACTGGCCTCCTTTTAGAAGTGTTCTGTTGCCTCTAGCAAAACACAAGCTGGATAACCCTCTGTGAGAGGCTGCACCTGCAGTGTCTCGTAACAGGCAAGAGGGCAAATGCTTGGAGCTTGCCACTGCCATAGCAGAAAGTAAAACTCTTTCTAAAATTGCCTTGGAATAGAGTTCCATCACCCAACTCCTCTTAGAATACCAAGTCAGCAATGGAAAGCATGACTTACCACCCTGCCAGGTTCACCTTGCTTTGCATCATCCAGACAGCTCCCAGAGGGGTCTTTGCAGCTCTGACCCACAGACATGTTTACCTGACCTGCAGATTCACAAAACACAGCTGCAGAGAGACCTGTGTAAACTCCTGACCACCAGCCAGCAGGAGGGGAACCCCTCCCAGCATCTGGCACACACCACATGCCACCTAGACACTGAGTGTCACAGGTGTGTAGGAAGCCCTGCATAAAACATGATTATGGCAAACTAAAATGTGTGTGACAGGGATGAAGCCATGAGAGTTGTTTCTAAACTGGAATTTGCATGGAAAGAGATGCTGGTGGGCAGAAATTGAGATGGAGGGAGGAGATTCTGGTGGCAAAGAAAGATCTTCCTATAAAACCATTTCAGGAAGAGTGGAAGAACTTAGTTGGAAGAAATGGTCAAAGGCACATAAGTCAAACAGAAACATTTCCACTTCATTTCATTTCTTTTTGTGCCCAGAAGGTTCAGTGGTAAGTTTCTGTGCTTCAGTGTTGCAGAGGTCCAAGTACTGCAGGTCCCACCAGGGTGTTGGGTACAGATCAGAGTCTCCCAGATCACTGTAACAGGCACATGATCGATTTCTCATACCACTGACAAGCCTGAGAGTAGTTCTCTCTTAGGGCTTCAGCAGTCTTTGGGTAGATATAAACAACCCAATTGGTCACATAATGACTCCACACCCTTTGCCCCACCAATAGCTATCCCACTTGTCCCAGGACCATTGCCACCTGTCAGCTCCTCTGTACATCTTCCTTACAGGAGCTACAGATGCTCCCTTTTGATGCAGGAGCGGCAAGCATGAGGACACATCGCCAGCAACAAGTCTCGTGGAGAAGGTTCTCCAGATCTTTGTAAGAAACCCAACACTGCCTTTGGAATGCGGATGTCTGTCTTCCATCCTCACATTCTTGCCCCTACAGTGGTCTCACCACAAAAGTTAGGAAGTATTTCCAGGAAGGAGGGGGGGGGAGGGGGGGGAATTTTTAAAAATCTTTCAGTTCTTTTCATTTCCAAGTAAAAAGTAATCTTCCCTGGTATTACTGTTCCAGGTAGATTTTCTTCTGGCCTTTAACCAAGGTTTTTTGTCTGATCTGTACTCAGAGCTATGACACACACTCAACATGTTAAGTGGAAGCTGCATTTTACTGTTAACCAATGAAAGCTTTTAGAGGAGAGTGCTTGGTGTCAATAGCAAAGAAACTAAGACCTAAAATGTCATAGTGTCAGAAACTGACCTTGTTTGGCATCAGCTGACCAACATTTGCTGGTCTGGAGCAGTCCTTTTTTCTCTAGGGATATCTATAATGATAGTGCTCCAACTGCATTCCTTGGATCCCTGTACCACATAAGCTTTGTTCATCAGGCACTCATACAGACCTCAGTGAGCCTGAACCTTGCAATCCTCCAAGACCTGCGTGATATTCAGGAAAGCCAGGGGCTTTTCTGCAGTGGTGCACTGCAGCTTTTCCCACAGCCTCCCTCAGGAAAGCAGCACTCAGTGGAAGTGGTGGGAAGCAGGAGAGGTAGTGTCGACCAGTACAAATCATTGCTGAGCAAGTCAAGTCCTTCACTTACTTACAGCAGGCCTGTAAGCCAGTGGTGCTTCACCTAGGCAATTTAGTGGAGGGCAAGTCATTCTGCCTGATGCACTAGCCTAGTTGATCCAAACTGCACTGTTTCATGGAGTAATCCATGAATTTCATGGAGAATTATCACCTTCAGGTGTAGAAAAAAGTTAAGAGACCAGACATAGAAATGAAGCACAGGTGCCAAAAATGGTGAAAATTTATGAGATCATCTTGTCCTTCGCCCATGCTTAGTCAATATAGGATTGTTCCCTGCTGGACTCCAGAACAATGCTGCTCAACCTAGATACAATCATGCTGCAGGAACTGCCAAATACAATGCAATGAAGAGCAGAGAATGAGCTCATATGAGTTAATCCAATTCCTGCAACAAAACAATCCAGGGCTCTGGTCTCCATCTTGCAGCATTCTCCCAAGCCAACCCCTCTGCACATATGCACCACTCAAACAAAAGTTGGTGGGCTGCCGCAATAACCTGGAGCTGGGACAATGCAGAACAACAACATCCACAAATATTCTTGCTGCTAAGGCCATTGCTTTGTCCAGGTGGAATCCATAAGCCTCATTATTCACACACACTCAGGGAGCAGAGCTTTATTTCCAAGAATGCTCATGGAACGGAAATCCATTGTGTAGGCAAATGTGAATAGACCCAGTTTGCATGGGAAGCACCCAGGTGGCTAGTAAGAAAACAGTTTCTTATCAAATAAAATAATGCATTACAAACAGCCACCAGTGATTCCCAAGCAGTTAGGAGGCATCTCCATCCATGAGGCATATGTCACTCAAACAGAAGTCCAAAACAATGCCAGATAGTAAGCAGACCACAAGAACAGGCAGCCACAGCCTAGCAAGTACTTTCCATGGCCCACAAAATCCACCATTAGTCAAAGCATTCACACTCACTAGTTGCAAGACATGTCCAAAGGTGCAAAATTACACTTGAAGCATGAAGAGGAGCATCCCAAATATTCCTTTGACTGGTATCCTGCAGTGCCTTAAAACCAAGGGTCATAATGTCATCATAAGGTTCATCAAAACATTTTCCTGGAACTGACTTGAGTAGCAAACACATCTCCTCCTCCTCCTTAAAATCATGTAGTTGATAAAAAGCAGAAAGTCTTTCACCACTACTCTGTAGGCACGATTATGTTTAATTTGCAGAGCAATGAGTTCTTAGTTAAGAAGTACACACACAGACACAGAGAGAAAGAGATTGTTCATTTATGTGACCACTACCTCACAATTCCTCAGCCAGAGCCTGGAGTGTGAATAGGAAAATGCATTTTGATAATTCTCATACTGGAATGCAGCAGCACACACAAAAACGTGCCCAGCAAATGCAACATACTGTAAACAGGAGCATAAGTAAAATAAACAAATAGATGTCACTTCATCTGGGTCACAAGTTGACTCAACATGACATTTCCTTTTGTAGTGAAGAACACAGGAGGGGAAAAAAAGCCTATTTATACTCACTGGTATATATTTGGGTAAGCTTTTTCCTAGCTCTCTTGGCTATTTTTGCATTTAGGTAGTCTTAAGAGTTTAGAGGCTTTTCCCCCTTTCAAGGTAAAGATTTTCTTTCTACTTGATCTCACAGGATCATAAGTCATAGTCCAACATCTTTAAAAATTACCTTGGTGTACAGCTGTGATCAGTGACCTCAGCATGTGACTCTGCCCCCAAATCAAACATAAGACAGGGTTGAAAACAGTGGTTCCCAGTTCAAGACTGCCAGCTTTTTAAAAGCATATTGGACAACCACCATTTCTCCCATGCCTGCTTTCTCCTCCTGCTTTGCAGCTACATCTCTTCCAAAGAAAGAAAAATACACCCACTTACACTGTTGCTCTTGAATGGCTCAAGTGTGAACACGCGTCCTGTGTCTCTAGACACGCTCGCGCGCACAGCTCTGCAAAGCCCAATTTTGGTTGAAGCTTCTCTTGCTCTGCCTGCCTCACACAGAGCGAACACAGTGCTGGTCTTGGACGTGTCCTTCGCGCTTCCTGAGCTGGGCATAGTGCTATGGTCAGCACAGCTGGATGCTGCCCACACCAGAGAAGAAGGAAATGGTGACAGCTACTCAACTCCTTATGCAGGTATCCCTCTGGAGCACTCAAAGCACTATGCACAGGGAATAAGAATCACAGGGAGAAGAGGAGATTGACCTACTCATCCTGTAAGCCGCTTGGCTGCAGGGTGTACATGTTTCCAGCAACAGGGCAGACTAGAAGTGCCACAGCATCTTACACAAAGTCACTCCTTCACCATGAGTATCAGAGTGTGGCAAGCGGGAGTAACACCTTGTGAAATCCAAGGCTTGCCCCAAGCTAGGCATCCTGCCATGGTCCTTTGAGAAGGTGTCAAAGTGAAGCCAAGGCTCATTGTGGAATGGTACATCTGGCTGTGTTAAGGGTGTGGGAGGAATCAAGCAGCAGACTTCTCTTTTAACAAGGAGAAGAGGGAGCACTGGCCAAGGCTTGGAAATGCCCAGAGCTCTCTGTCAGAGCGATGCTGAAGCACTGAGTAAATGAGATTATAGTCATCAACAGCTCATCAGCCCTGTGAGATGGGCAAGTGCAACTATCCCAGCGCTGAGAGCATAACAACTGTCTGTTGTAGGTCTCCAACAGAGTGGTCCATTAGTCTCATTCCTCTGGGCAAATCCATCCTTCTGAGCCAGTCATCTACAGACATCAAGTAGAGAAGGAACCAGGAAGAGGACCTGCACTCTACAATAATAACTCAGCTACACACAGCTCCCTGCATCACCCTGGTGCTTCCTCTTGTGCCCCTGGCAAAGGGTTCCTCAGGCTCACAGCTTACTGTGGCTGCAAGGTTGGCAGGAAAGGCTGACCTAACCCTGCACCAAGCGGGCCCTCAGACCTATTGTCTCAAAATCAGGGTAATGATGGATGCCTAGGATGTTTCATCATTTCCCAGCACTGTTACAAGGCCCACATTTAAACCTCATCAAAAACTTTTTGGTTTCCTTTCTGACTTACATGTGCTTGGAGTGCTGGCCACACAGCCCCCCAACGTTTGTTCCCCTGTTACTAAACAAGGGGTCAATTTTTCTGAGGATGAGTGGTGCTGTAGAACAAACCTGTTAATTGAATGTTTGGATTAGCAGCAAAACCCCAGTAAGAAGCCTGCCACAGGGGACATGTCTTTTGTATCCTCCCCATTCCTCTCGTCCATCCACCCAATCTCCATTGCTCCCTTCACAGCTTTTTCCCCACACTTGCCACAGGGTCATGCAAACTGAGAGCTGTGTGAGTCAGCAGTAGAAATCAGGACAATGAGCTTCCAAATGCATTTAACAGAGAAGTTAACACAAGAGGATGAAGAGGCTGAGTGACCTGGGCTGAGCTTAGATAGAGTGTGGGGAAGCCCCAGATGAGGCTGGTTAAGGCTGTCACAGCCCTGTAGAGCCCTTGAGGTCTGGCATGGCCACCAGCTGGCTCATCCTGTCAGCCCCTCTTCGCAGACCGAGGTCTCCTTTGGACAGGGGCATGGCGTCTTCCTTGTGCAAGGGCAGCACAGGTCTGCACACATTGACAGGCATGGTGTGACTGACATTTGGCCCTCTTCTCTAATTCCCTTCTGTTAATGTTTTTCACCACGTTTGTGCAGAAATGACACTCAAGGTTTCTGATCTTGACTGGAACTTTTCCACCACTACCACAACAAGAACTTATCAGAACAGTGGTAGCCATAGCACCATCATTTGGAAAAGAGATTGTGCACAACTTGCGTATTTCGGTGGCTAACGTAATAACGCAGCAATTACAGCTCTCCTTTGGGTCTGGTCCAGCTGTTTGTCCGAGATGTCTCTAGATACAGCTGTTCTCACCACCAGACCCAGAGCCTTTTAGTTACTGCTGACATTGTGCCATAATCCTGCTTGCAGATTTTGTTTTTCCACCGTGAAAGCACCTGCTCAAGGCTCATGGCCAGTTTTGTTATTAGATAGCCAAGAAAGGCAAAAGCTCAACACTTCTTCCAGGCATTTCAATGGATAAGGCAAACTCTCATTTTAGAGGTCCCCCTCTTGTAGATTGTTTTCGTTGTTGACCTGATGTCTGCTCCTCAAACTTGCCTTCTACCTACAGGCCACTTGCAAGGGACAGTTTGAGTTCATGCAGACAGGCCATGGCTCAGTGCAGTGAGTACAATGTAAATATCTCTAGGAGCTTTGGAAGGCTATTTGGATAAAACAGAGAGGGAGAGGATGTGCCTCTCACCAGAGGAAGAGATTTTCTCGTCTGTGCTTTTGATCCTTAGTGTGGCTTTGAGCTATTATTTGCACAGGTTAAAACTGCATGAAGGAGGTAAAAACTGGTGGCTCCCACAGGGACCAGAGCAGGGCAACCTGCACAGAATAATTCTGCTGTTCATCTGAAATCAACTCAGATGCATAGGATCCCAGTGCCATCGCTGACACGGGCCCAGCAGGGCCTCCCCTTGGGAACAGGAGGAAGCGAGGCGCAGCCGCCAGAGGAGCGGCTCGCTGGGGTCAGGTGGCACGTGCAAGTCTCTAATGCCGGAGGTCCCAGAGCCAAGAAAAATATCTTGGTGGCACTTCCTCCATGCTGTTGGTGGGCAGGACAGCTCCAGGGGTTTCCTCCAGACTGGTGGGTAAGTGGGCAAAGAGGGACATGTGCTGTGCTTGGAACCAGCTGCCTGCCCACCTACATTCTCCTGCTGGCACAGAGTTCGGCAGCTATATGCCGAGCAGTGCCTGTTGTTTTTCCTGTTGGCACTTGGGCTTACTCAGGAATGGTGGACCCCTGTGCAGGATCCAGGCTGTCCTCAGCCTTTGTGGTCAGCTTGGCTGTAGTCCCAGAGGCTGGAAGAAGAGGCGAGAACATATCTGGGAGGAACATCCCATAGGTTTGCCTCGTGAACCGGCAGACACCTCTGGCACCCATTCACTGGTGGTGCATTGCACAGCTTCTGGGATTTATACCCAGAAATTACAATTATTACTTTTTTCCCCTCCCTCCTACCACCTTCATACTTCTGGCCTTTCTCCTTCAAAGGTCACCAATCTGATTTCCCCTTGCCTTGTTCACATCCATGTAGCTGCAAAGCAAACCACCAGCCTGAAAGCACCAAGAGCACCATGGACTTTGCAGAGCACCGAATCACAGCCTCAGCTGTACAGAAGAAGGGGACAGGGTATTTGTGCTCCTCATTTCCAAAAAGTGAGCCTGGTCAGCTGTGCCTTAGCTGCCCTTTTACCGACCTGTATCTCACAGAGCCCATTTCTTCCTTACTCTTTTTGGGGAAAAAAAAGAACTGAGGTCACTTGGAACAATCCTCCTAATATCAGGGCTGGATGGACCTACCTTCCTAAAGCTAATTGTGAGTCATTTAGAATAAACAAATCACTTCAAAGGCACGAAAAAAAAGAGAGTTGGTCCCTCTCAGAAATGTGGCTGCCATTGTCCAGCAGGCATTGGTGTGCTGTGAAGAAAACTCTGTCACGTGCCACGGCTTCGGAAAAGCATGAGAAAACACTCACAGCGTTCCCTGAGATAAGAGGCCACAAACAAGTCAGAAACAACAAGTGAAAATTCAATTCAAGGTTTACTCCAGGATGGACGTCTTGCTACGATAAATTAAGGTGTTTTTCATTATTAAAAATAAACAAAGCAATGAAAGTGAACCACATCACCATTCATACGCTTAAAAAAACATCTTTAATCTGCTTGGGAAAATCTTCATTCCCCTCCCCCAAACAGGAAAAAATATTAGTTGTCCAGATAACAAACAAAACAAAATCAACCAAAGGGCATCAAGAGACTTCCTGAAATTGAAAAAAAACAATGTTTTGTGTAACACACTTTAAAAAAAAAAAAAAAGAAAGAAAAATACAAAACACACAGCAAGCAGAATGATTCCTCCAGCTTCTTCAGGTCGTCAGTGGTTTCAGGAACAGGAGGAAGAAATACATAAGCAATTGAATGTTTTATTTAACCTTGCAGCATTTTACAGCTATCCTAAGCCTCTTCCCTTCTCCCTTCCCCCTTCCCCCCCGACCCGGAAACCATTTGTCTTTCTAGTGCCCTATTTTTAACAACTTAGACCAGGCCCAAAGGGACATGCATAAAAACAACGAAAGAAACCCAATCCAGCATCTTCGGGGTTCCCAGGACTGAAATAGCAAGTCTGATGCAAATGAGGATCGAGGCTGGTTTGCAAGAAGGAGGAATGCCTTTCTCAGAAGGGAGGGATGGAAGGAGGCAGATCCATGATGATGGGCAGCCCAGCTCCACTCAGCCCTGCAAAGGGGAGATGTGGGCTGTGCACGGCCATGTTAGTGGGGAGGCTCAGGGACCCCATTCATCCTGTGGTAAGTCAGCCCCTGGAGGTGCACAGGGAAGTTTGCACAATGTCTGCCCAAGCTCTGCCTGGATCCTCGCCAGCGCTGGGAAACTTTCATTCTCGTGAGCTCACAAATTCCACCTACAAGAGCCTGATTAAAACAATACCGCAGGCAGCGTGGCTTGTCCCCTTGTCCCCATAGCCCTCTCTCGGCCACTGAGCTGTGAAACCACAGGAAATCATTAGCTGTGCCTGCTAAGAACTACAAGATCCCAGCAAATTATTCACATTTGATGTATTCAGAGGGTTGGGGGTGGGGGGGGAAAATTGTCTTTTTCTGGTTTGTTTTTGTTGTTCAAAGTTATTTATGTTTTCCACGGGTTTGTTTGTGACATCGATTTATGAAGTTTCCAACACTCAGCTGGGCAGACCAAGCACAGCAATGCCAGGTTCGAAGGCTTACAGCGTTACCGTGGTTTAAGTAACACAGTTGCTTGCAATAAGGCAATTAAGCCACAAAATTATATCTGCTTCCTAATAAATACACACAGAGGCAGTTCCCACTCTCACACGTTTATGAGCTGATTTTGAACATGGTCTCTGAGAAGCTGAAAGGCATTTGCTTGTGAGTATTTATGGGAGAAGTCAGTCCATTGAATGCCTGCAAGAGTAATCCCTAGACAGGTGTAGTACTAGCCAAAGCAAATTGATTTAGAAATGTCACCATACATTCATGGATTATATGCCCAGCTCAAGCACTTATAGCAAATGTCAACAGATCTAGGAACAGGATTCAACTTGCTGGTAAGGAAACCTCTAACCCTCAGCAAACACATGTATCACAACAGAGAAGAAATGGCCAGCCTGCTGACCAAAGGGAATGCTCCAAGGAGGGTGATGGGAGACAAAAGTACTATCAAATCCGTATTTTCTGGAGCCACTCTGCCAAGGGAAGGTTGGCAGTCTGTGATACTTCAAAATTCGATGTTCCTTGCCAGTACAAGGTCCCTTTGTTCAGCAGGGTGGTTCCCAGCAGCCCAGAAGTGGCTTCTGAGGCAGCCACCAGGGGAAAGGGGCACATTTCCCACCTGGGCACTCAACACATGGGAGTCTGGGAACATTCCTAAAGCTCACCTGCACCCTTCAGCAAGGTGACACTCCCACACTTCTCATCCATCAGACAGAACACTTGCCTGTGTTCCACCAATGGGCTGATCCAGCATGCCAGGGTGCTGACCAGGAACAAGAAACTCTTTAATGAATAAAACAAGCAGTATATAGCACATCTGTAGGGCACAGTGCTGATGCTATGCTCCAGGGACCTCTACACATGCAAACCAGAGGACTTATCCCTACCAAGGAAGCTGTCTTCAAGACAAAAAGTAATCCAGGACTGGATTTCAAAAGGTGCCCAGCATGGAGCTCCATCCCAAAGCAGGGCACTGGCAGTGACCAGCAGTCCAGGGGAGCTGAGGACCAGCTGTGAACACCACAATCTTCTTTCTGACCAATCTCCCTCTAAGCAGCCCATCCAGGGCAGGGAGCAGCCCAAAACTGAAAATTTGTGTGCAGGAGAGGGTCATGCACTCACTGCTGGCAAGCAAGCAGCAAGGACACAAAGCTGTCATCTTAACCATGATGGTTCAACCACATCCCCCCTCCTAGCTGAAGAAATAAGAAATATAAGGAGTCACTATTAATAAAAAAAAAAGTTAGAATTTAACTTTTTATTTGATGGCTTTTATAGACCTGGGGCACATATCCTGCTCTTGGGTACTGCTTTCTAAGAGCAAAGCTACCCTGAGCCCACCCACCCAAGGCACAGCCATACTCATGCTGCCCCTGTGGGAAGTGAGCTGGCAGCTGCTCACATCAACACCAAACAGACTCTTCCCCTTTTGTTCACCTGAGTTTTGTTACAGATTAAGAAATATGCCAGAGTCCACAAGCCCCTGTAGTGATCTCAGCACAAACCAGCCTGGTGCCAACTGTAACTTTCCTCATCCCCGTGGCTTGGCTCAGCCACAGAAAGGCTGATTTTTAATCTTAGTGACACCCTGTTTACACCAGGGAACCTGCTTTGATTGCAGCTGGCTTTCAGCTTGCCTTCACCAGACCTGCCTCACACTGTACCTAACCCTTTACTGCAGACACTGTGGGAATTGTTGCCCTCTGTCCTGGCTGCAGGCTCCGGCTGCCCACAGGGAGGAACCACCAGAGAGACAAGAAATGCCTGGTTCTGCTGCCTCCGTTTGCTTGACTTTCCCAAGCCAGGGCTTCATCCTGCAAAGTCACCAGGCCCATCTTGGAACTGAAATGCACTCACTCAGCTGCACCATATCCTGACAGGATGTCAGCAGTAAACAGTAGGTAAATACTCCTGCTTTATCATCAGTTAGTATTTGTTGTTTTTAGAGACCTGAACTAAAATTCCCACTGGGAAAAAAAAAATGCATATGACAAAAGTAACTTCTATTTTCTGCCTGCATGAGAGCCATGCAACAAAAGCCATTTCCTTCAGTGTTATTCCCTCCCCCCCCACCCCCCCAAAAAAAAAGCTTTATAATATTTCTGTCAGGGTTTTTTAGATCTTTAGTATTCACCTAGTTAATTCCTGGGGAAAGATTTGATATTTAGAAATTCACTTTATGGATCAATAAGGAGGTAGCCCTGCTCCCCACAAGTGTTTGCTTTTTGAAGTGTCTGCCCCTCCCTGTGGCAAAATGAGTCAGAAAGTCCCACAACCATCACCCAGGGGCAGAGCAGGCATCTCTGGCTCACACAACTCAGATATAGTTTTGGCAGATAACTGTGGGTGGCATTTGGAAGGAAGGTTTTTGCAAAAAGAACATTCCTGCAAAACTGAAGCAGCAAGGACGTACAGCAGGCAGGCCCCTACCCCAGCACGGCTGGAACAAACAGATACTTGCTGGAAACTACTAGCAGCATTTGCTCAGCAAAGGTTATTGTTAGAAAATAATTGATATTAATGTCTAGAGTTATCCCATCTGATTGTATCAGCAAAATATGGTATCACTCAGTAATTACTTTTAACATGATTTTCATGGGAGAGCAGTTGAAGCTGGAGAACAGAGTTGTCTTTTTAAATGCAGCAAAATACTGCCTAATTACAAATTAAACTCTAGGCTGAGGCAAGCTCACAGCTTCTGCATTGAAGCAGCACTTCCCCATTAAACTTTGGACAATTTTTGGTCATCATTTCCCCATGGAAGTTAACACTTTTCTGAGGGAAGAAAAACAACTAAAAAACACACAAAACAAAACTAAGGCTGTGAGCCCACGGAACATTGAAATGATACAATAGCTGCTGCTTGGAGCTCACTCGCCACCTGCTTTTCCTTGTTTTGTTTTCTAGCTTCTAATTACTGAGCAGAGTCAATTCCTAATGAGGCAGTTTGATTTCCTGTTTTTCATACTTCTTGAGCCGCTTAAAGAGCCCGTCCAACATAAAAGGAGCCCTTCTCTAAACAGATTTAAAATTAATTATAATAACCTTGGTGGTGGTTGTTTGTTGTCGCTCTGCGTGTGTGAGTGTGTGAGAGTGCGCATCCAAGTTTTCCACGGCTGCATTTCTCATTTAGTGCTTCCACACTAAATAACCCCTTTAATTTTTTTAAAATCCCCTCCTGTCCTGTCCCACCCCCAACAATGCAAACTGGAAACTCTTGTCCAGGAAATTGTAGCCACAGAAACACTATGTCTGGGACTGAGGAGGAAAAGGTGGTGATGTCATGAATAATTGGGCTGTGAGAAAAGATGGAGCATGAATAAGGAGGGAAATATTCTGACGTCCGTCTTTAAAGCTGTAAGATAAACATTTGTTGTGAATGGTACATGCTGGCTTCCAAAGGGGCAGGTAGGAAGATGAACTGTATTAAATGACTGCTCAAAAACATATGAATGATGCTAATGAGGTGCCTCAGTCCCCTCCTAGCCCCACCAAATGCATGTAACGCCTCTCACTTCAGTGAGATACCAGTGGCAGTGGCGAGCTGCTGCCATTCCTGGGATTTACAGAGATCTTAGTCCTCTGCTTCCTCTTCACTCCGTTCCTGCCTGCTCCCTGGGACTTTGCAGCCTGTGCAGCCTCAGCCTGCAGTTCTGGGTTGGCCACAAACTCTGACCTTTCCTGGACACTACTCTTCCCTAGCTGGCCACAGGGATCTCATGGACAAGGTGCCTCGGTATAAGGGTTGTAGGAAATGCTGCCAGGAAGAGCTTCCTGGCACAGCAGTGGCCCCTACCATCATCCACCTGCATTTCCCCAGCACACCTCCTCTGCTCCAGTCTCAGAGGCCACTCACAGGAAGCACCTAAAGACTCTACTATGACAGCTGCCCTCCACTCTGCTCCTTCCATTCTCCAGCCTGGAGTCTTCCCAGAGGAATTTCCTGCAAGATGCTTTATGTAGAACATGCCTCACTAACACACAATAGGTACCAGTGTTGAGAAGGTGGCCAAGATGTCTGTGTTTACACGACAGTCACTCAGAGAGCATCCAGCCCAGAACCATCACACTGGGCCACTTGACAGGCTCTGAGTTCCTCTCCAGAGGAGAAAGCAAGAGGCTTGCACCAGTCAGCCCTGGAGCAGCTACATTCACAAATGGTGAAGTTCCACTGTGAAAACTGCATAAAGCTCATTGAAAAAAATCCCATTGCCAGAGATATAAAGAAATGCAATCCATGCTATAACTCTCAAAATCCAAGTGAGCCTCAGCTTGGGAGGGCTGCATTCCAACCCCACCCAAATCATAAAGCTGAGAAAACTTCAATGGGCTCTAGCTTCTGGATTATTATTATTATGACAGGGTTTTCCTCTCAGGATTCAGACTCTCTCTAAATGGTGGGAAAAAGGGTTTTATACAACCTCCAGTCTCCACATGACAAAGTGACTGCCTATTCCTACAGTCATCTGAACAGAATAGACGGAATAAGCTATTGTCTGTGCTCAGAAGTCAGCGACTGCACCGGCACTTGATTGGTCCAGGATGTAGAGGAACAAAAAGGTCATTGAATAAAAGAAGAACAATACTTTTCATGAAACAAATGAGCTTTTGCTAATTTATAACATGTTTGGTTTGGGTATCATATACATCAAAATGATGTAATTAGTAAATGTCATTTTCTGGAGAGAGAGTGCTCAGCAAACCCTTAATGATGGGAATTTCCTGCCCCAGCCTGGAGTCTCTGGACTACCAGGGCATCATAAAGATGCCATATTTCACTAATAATTAGAATAGGCATGAAGTGGGACCTAGATATGTGACAAGGGAAAAAGGAAAAAGTTCACCTACTACAAAGGTTAGTTGCACTCGAGGATTAATGGGAGAAATACAATGGACTGAAGGCTGATTAAGAACTGTCTTGTATATTCCACACTCAGGGTTTGAAACCTGGAATCTGAATTGGTCCTACTTCCAAATATCATTACTGCTCAAACCCATCACTGCTTAGCTCCAGCCCGGAACACTTGGCTCAGTCTTTCTGTAACAGGCACAACCACAGCTCAGCTACTGAAGCACCTCAGTAGGAGGAACATCCAGACCAGGAGAGCTTTGCTGATTGTGCTGTGCTCGGCCGAACACGCCAAATTGTAAGAGTGATTTTCAGTACGAGTACTCCACACACTCAGTGCAAATGCCAACTTTGGAAGTGTGAAGGTGTTGCTCTCCTGCATGCACACAGACACACACAGTCACTCACAACACAGGGCAGGCTCATAGCAGAATGTTACCCTTTTCAGGTCTGGGAGCAAGACTGCTCTCCCAATGCATTTTGCTTGCAAGGCAGGCAGAAGCACTGGAGACCTCATGTAGGAGACATTTCTCAAGCAGTGCCATTCTGGGTTGTGCAAAGCCATCTCTCAAGCTTCCTGATACTAATAAAGCCACACTTGCTGCAAGATGTAAAGGACCTAGGAGTATAAAGAACCTTCTCATTAGGAGAAACAGTATTTTGAGTTTTTTGCAAATGAAACTTGAAATTAAGATGAGAGTGGACTCATCCAAACCCACAAGACCAACCAGACGGCTGAAGCACTGAAAGTCAAAAGGTCTAAGTCCCTTCTTCAGATATGCATCTGCCCTCTTCAACTAAGCACATCAGCTGTATCTGGGAGGCACCCAAAGAACCTCCTTGCATTTCTTCCTCCAGGTCCTGAAGTCACTTCTGGAGGTGGATGTTGTTAAAGTTATTTCTGCTTGCATTGTGTAGTGATGAAGTGACGTACCTAGGGGTCTACCAGACTCAGAGTCTGCCAAGAGAGTTATGCCCTGATAGACATCCACTGATCAGTTTTCATAAGCTGTTGACCCTTTCCATCCAGAAATTTTCCATCAACTCTGTCATTTTGAAGGCCAATCTCTTGCTGTAGCATGAAGATCCCCAGCATATCTCAAAAGCACTGCAGCAGGCTCTATTCCCTAGGGCTCACCAGAGATCAGCTGCTCTCAAAGCAATGTCGATGAGGTAGGGCGCTGAACTGAGCTGAAATTCTTTTCTCATGTGAAAAATCCAATAGGCAGGTTTATGAGCAAGCAATCTCCTCTGGCAAGGGCCACAGCATTCTCTGAGCTGTGCGATAAATGTTATATTAGTTCATGTTTCCTTCTTTGCAGGAATTACTCAGGCACACGCGAAACAATAACATAACTCGGAAAAAAACCTTCCTTGATCATTTGTGCTGCAACTTTGTTCTCTGCTGTAAAGTAAGTGTATGTGGGAACTGAATTGAGGAACCAAAGGGCCAGCAAAGACTAATCAAAGCCTCTTCTGCCAGTAATGGGCATGTTTGAACTGGAAGTGTTTAACTGCTAGGACTTTTACCTCTGCTAGCAAAGAAAGGACACCTTTAAATGTGACATTCTCCTCCCCAGGAAATACCCTTACATTCTCTGCTAGCTCAGAAAGGAAAAGGCTCCACTGCAAATAATTTACTTCACACCCGTTTCTTTCCTCTAATTTCCTTTTCAAAAAATTCCTTCTGCTGCAAATTTTTCTATCTGTTATGAAGATTAACCCAGCAATTCCCACATTTCTGAGTAGCCCCAATGGAAATCTACTAAATGAATAATCTCAGGTCAACAAAACCTTATTCTGATGTCTGAGCCAGCTGTGTTTGTGTGACTGCAAAAAGAAAAAGTTGAAGTTTTTCCTTGGAAGTAAAGCTAAAAATCATGAGAGGTTACCACACATTCACTGACCCACTGTACACAGCATCAGAGTTGTTTCAGTTGGAGATACCTATAAGTCCAAACAGCAATTTAAGACCACCAGGGCCATTAAACCATATCCTGAAGTGCCATGTCACTGTTTCTGTGCTCCCAGCAAAACAGCATGATTGTCTCTATGTGGCTGATGTACAGCAGCTCATCTCACTCAAAATCTCCACCGTGGTTCTGATCTGAGCATGCACTCCACCTTTCTAGCTGTGGAGCAAGTATCTGTTTCCAGAAGCTGGAGAAAGCTGCACGCTGGCTTTTCTCTGGCCATGTGAACAAGTTCCAGGACACAGATTAGTGCATAAGTGGGATTGCACAGTCTCTTTACCCAGGTTATTTTCAGGAAAGTGGCTCAAGGTTAACACTCCTGATCTCAGATGAGTCAGGGAAGCCCAAGACCCTGGAGCATCTGGATCTCAGCAGGACCATCAGCATGGCAGTGCTGTAAGGGAGCAGTGAGGCCCTCAGTCAATTCCCACAACCCCACCAGAGTGCCACAGCCAAGTGAGACACACATTCCAGTACTACTCTTGCCTGCTGACAGCCCTTAATCACAAGGACACAGCCCTTCCTGCACAGCCAGGCAGATGCCAGCATATGACACACCAGGGCAGCAGGTAAAGGTGTTGGCTCACAGACAACTCACTTTTTTTCAGTAAGTGTCTCATTTACCATAAATGAGTGCACTTTCAACTGGGATGCACCTTAGAGGAACTGAACTCTGCCTTGGGCTCACCAGAAGAACAGGCCCATATCTCAAGGTAGTATCACCTCTCCACAGCTGTAGCTGTACCATGCCACATGCAGGGTTCAGAGAAATTACCTTAATGGGCTGAGTGGGTGGGTTTGTGGGTGTGGAATGAAAGGGAACTTGCTGTAAATATGAACAACCTACATCTGCATGTAGGTGTAGAGGTGTGTAGAGATAGTGCACCAAGGAAATGGGTGGCTCTTGTTTATTCCAGTGGTTTCCTACATTTTTGATACAGAAGCAATAAAGATAATACCAGTTAAATATTTGTTTACTATCTACTTTGAAAATATGTCCCTGAGCTAACCAAACAGTCTTTACTCATCATATCAGCCCAAGGTCATTGCCATTAACTGCATTACCAAAATCAAACACAGGACTTGAGTAGAGTGTGTTTCCTCACCCAGCTGCTGGCAGATGAGGATTGAGCCACCACTCCATGTCCTCAAATATTTTGTGGCTCTTTCCTACAGGTGGAGGAACCAGAGCTGGGTGCACAGCTTCAGCAATGATAATGTTGCAGATCTGAATTGTGGACAGTTGAGTTTCCATCCCCAATTCCTGTCCTAAGAATATTTTGATGTTCCAGCTGCCTGTTTGCAAAAGGAGATACAAAAATGACAGCAAGCATCAAAAGGATTGCTCTATCAAGAGCTTCACAGATCCAGTGGGCAGAAGTGACCACCTTTGGTATAACACAAGGCCATCAAATGTCACCTGGGGTCCAGCTCCCACCTGCACACAAAGCAAGAGAAAGACTTTACATAATCAGGCAGTATCCCACAGTGTCATGGACAAGCAGCAAGTCTTCTACATAGATACATATATGGCATTGATGGGGCAAGGGTCTCTGCATGTGTTTGGAGTGATGAAGCCTCAAGGACATATATTCAGCATTAGGTGTTAGCAGCAAGCTCACAACCAAACTCCACAGAAACCACTACATCTCTATGAACCTCTGACAACCCTGGTTTGGAGAGAGGAGAAGCATACATTAACTATAAGCCTAATCAGGAGGTCTCATCTGACTACTAGCATGCATACTCCCCAACACCTGATTTCCAGGAAAATGGCCACAGCAAAGCAATCATTCCTCCCATAGTTTTCATACTTGGGTTTTCTGGTTTGTGAGCTGCTTCTCTGGCCAGCCTTTCTCATCTCCACAGAAACAGCTTCATTTGTCAGATGAGCTTTCAGCACTTACAGGTACTGGAGACCTAGATCCCTATGGAAAGCTTCTTCCAAACCTCAAAAAACCTGCTTCTGATCAATGCAAAACATAGATCTTGATTTGCATGTTTGAGTTAGGCTAATGCTGTGCTTGGTGCTGTTCCAATACTCCATCTCTGCAGATATCTCCAGTAGAAGCCCAGTGCCTTAAATACAGCAAGAGCTCACCTAGATGGAGAAGATGAAAGTAATAGTTACAGACTGAAAGAAGTGCCCAAAGAACAGGGTAAGGGGGAAAAAAAAAATATATATATATATATATATAAGTCAGCTCCAACAGAGGCACACCTGAAATGCCTCTACACTAATGCAAGGAGCATGGAGAACAAACAGGAAGAATTGCAAATATGTGCAAGTCTCCAGGGTTATGATGTCACTGGCATCACTGAGACGTGGTGGGATGGATCTCATGATTGGAGCATAGGGATAGGTGGTTATAGACTCTTCAGGAGTGACAGGCAGGGGAGAAGGGGAGGGGGTGTTGTCCTCTACATCAATGATAAACTAGAGTCCATGGAGCTCCACCTGGAGATGTGAAATGCAAAAACAGAGAGCTTATGGGTAAAGGTTAAAAAGAAGGCATGGGAAGGTGACATCATAGGAGGAGTGTGCTACAGACCTCCTGATCAGGAAGGTGAAGCAGATGAGGCCCTCTACAAACAAATAGGAGAAGCTTCATGCTCACAGGCCCTGGTCCTCATGGGGGACTTCAACCATCCTGACATCTGTTGGAAGGACAGCACAGCAGAGCATCAGCTATCTAAGAGGTTCCTGGAATGCATTGATGATAACTTCCTCCTGCAAATGGTAGGGGAACCCACAAGAAAAGTTGCTATGCTGGACCTAATCCTCACCAGCAAGGAGGGGTTGGTGAGTGAAGCTAAAGGGTTGCCTTGGCTGCAGTGACCATGAAATGGTAGAGTTTAAAGATCCTCAAGGCAGGTGCACAACAAAGTCACAGCTCTGGATTTCAGAAGAGCAGACTTCAAACTCTTCAGGGAGCTCCTTGGTAAGGTGCCATGGGGAAAACCACTCTGGAAGGAAGAACGACCAAGAAAACTGGCCAATGTTCAAAGATCACCTCCTCTAGGCCCAGGAGCAATGAATCCAAAAAAAGGGGAAGACAGGTAAGAATGCCAGGAGGCCTGCATGGCTGAATAGAGAGCTCTTGGATACATTAGATACAAGAAGAAAGCCTACAGAGAGAGGAAGCAAGGACAGGTAACCTGGGACAAAGAAATTGTTCATGCAGCCAGAGATCAGGTTAGGAAAGTAAAGGCACAGCTACAATTGAATCTGGCTAGGGACATTAAGGGGAACAAGAGCAACTTCTTCAGGTATATTAGCAAGAAAAAGAGGATTAGAGAGAATGTGGCACCCTTCCAGAAGGGAAATGGAGAGCTGCTGACAAAAGATATGGATAAAGCCGAGATGCTCAATGACTTCTTTACCTCAGTCTTCGATGGCAAAGGTTCCAACCACAAAGTCCAAGTCCC
>WBNM01045998.1:1602-17984 GCA_013399055.1 Ramphastos sulfuratus
CTGAGAGAGTCATTCCCCACTGGAATGGGCTGCCCAGGGAGGTGGTGGAGTCACCGTCCCTGGAGGTGTTCAAGGCACGTTTGGACGTGGCACTTGGTGCCATGGTCTAGTCTTGAGGTCTGTGGTAGTGGGTTGGACTTGATGATCTTTGAGGTCTCTTCCAACCTTGCTATACTGTGATACTGTGATACTGTGAGAATTACAAACTAAATTGAAAATCTGGGACTGGGTTCAGGTGGGCAATTCTCCTCCAAGTTGTAAAACCACTCAAGTAATACCAGATGTTAACTGATCCTTTGGCTTGGTCATCTACTAAGACACCACTTCTTGGCTTTTCTCAGCATGGTAGAACCATTCATCACATTCCCCTGGTTTTGGTCCTGAGTATGGATTAGAAACAGCTTATGCTGGGCTTGAGTCTTTGTTGGGATCAGAAAGAAGTAGTTGCCAAGCACTGCCCACCTTGTCTGTTGAAGCATTCCCAGTAAAGAAACTAGTTCTACTATCCTAGCAGAAAGGAGTTTAGTTGTACAGAAGTTCTTCAGTGAACTCCAAGATGATCTACCCTTTCCAGCTGCTATCCAACAAACACCACATACTTTTACACTTTAGTGACCATACACACAAAATAACACAGAATCACACAGAATTAACCAAGCTGGAAAAGACCTTCGAGATCATCTAGTCCAACCTATCACCTTCTAATTAACTAAACCATGCCACTAAGTGCCATAGCGTGGAATGGGCTAAACACAAATTTCTAAGGCAGGTCCATGATACTGCTTACAGAGTCACAAAACAGTCGAAAAAGGTGCAAACAGCAGAAACTAATGCAATCCGTAGTAGTGAACACCATGAGAAAAAGCATACCAACACACCTTTGAAGGCATGTTTAGTGTATGCACACTCAAAAAAAAAAAAAAAATCCACTACCTTTCAAAATTCAGAAGCCAAATAGAGGGAGGAAATTGTCTTTCAACCATAGAGTTTCATTTCTTCAAATGAAATTTGCACAACTGCAAAGGCAAAGAACCACCACAACTACTTACATTACCTGACAGAAATAAAGATCACCTCACCAGTTTGCAACTGAAAGATTAATCTTACTTAAAAGCTTTAGGACAGATCACTAGCCATTATCTTAGTGCAGAAGGTCACACTACCCACCAAAATATGTAGTCCAGTGGACCAAAGACTATTCTCACAGAATAACCAGGTTGGAAAAGATCTCCCAGATCATCAAGTCCAACCTATCATCCAACGCCTTCTAGTTAGCTAAACCGTGGCACTGTCTCATCCAGCCTCCTTCTAAACATCTCCAGGGGTGGTGACTCCACCACCTCCAAGGGCAGCCCATTCTAATGGCCAACTTTTCCTACCTTCCAGACAGTCTCAAATCATCAAGAAATATTTCTTTCTGTTAACTTCAAATTAACCTTTAATAAAAGAACTGATTGTTTGTCCAGTACAAGCCAGACTGCTTGACAGTGTTTTCAAGATAACTAGTCCTCCTCTGAGTAGTTATGTCACAGTTATGTTGGTGCATATCCAAAAGGGGGAACTACCAGTTTCTCCCTTGATCAAATAGTTCCATACCTGAGACTCCCATCATGCTACTCAGCTGAGTTATTGCTCACTGAAAAAGTATAGCAAGAAACTTCTGAACCATTCCACAGGCAACAGTCATTTTCTTCCCTCCTACACAAACTGAAATGCTAAATACCAAATCTATTTGTAGCAGTCAAGATTAGTTCTAACAGGCAAATCACAGAGGATAAACTGATCTCAGCATTTACTTAACAACTAATAATTATTCCTACTTATTAATTTGTTGTACCCCAAACGCACAGAGTACTTAAGATAATAAAGTTTAATGCTTTCCTGGATGAACTCTCATGAGTACAAAAGAAATCAAAGATGAAACTGCAAGAGAAAGCAATCTCAATTTATAGCCACCTGTGACAGCAGGGCTGTCGGTCTTGGCTTTGGTTCTGCACAGACCTCTTACAGCCTCTACCAGTAAAACTCCCCCAAAGGAAAATGACCCTTTGCTACATATTCATGAAGTTGCACAAAACTACAAGTCTCTGTATCAGCATAACAGAATACCAGAAGGAGACATTCCAGAGACTCTAAGACTTCATCCTCCTGGATTTTATTGATGTTCTTACCACCTAAAGAGGGTCACTCTGATGGCATGAGACAGCAGGTCGCCTTTGGAGACTACACACATGCTCAGCTTCAGAGAAAAGAAATCCCGAGAGTCAAACAGCTCAACTCCCTTGATTGTGCACCTACCAAACAGAGCTTGCCCACACGAAGGCACATCTAATGCAACTTTCAGATTTTATCAAGGTGCAATTGGGATTGGTGCTTGCTGGCACCACAGAACAGTGCCCCAGTACACCTCGGTTCCATGCAAACATTCAGGTTTATCTGTGATCACTCTGAAGGCAATCAGCATGCAAGATCATTAGCAACCAGCTTTGTGCAGCTATACCTTGAAAAGTGACTCCATGAAAGTGGTATGAGGGTGAGGTAGGGAAGAAACAGGAGTGTAGTGTTTATTTCCTTTTAACTTTCCATTTCATACATGTTCAGTACCATGTCCAAACATGTTCAGACATTTTTTCCCCTCACCACTTACCCTTATTCCAAATGCTTGTCCTACAAATTGTATCTGAGATCTGAAAATTAAACTGAATTCTTTCTTCCTCTTTCTTATGCACACAGAGTAATAAAGAGACTTTGCAATCCAAATTCTGCACTTGTGTACACCTGCGTTAACCCCATTGTCCTCAAATTATTCCCTTAACAATGGCTGTGGGTTTGTACAGGTGTTGAACAAGCCCTGTAATTGGAATTTAACAAACAATTCCAACTGCAGGGGGGGTGGAAAAAGAGCAAGAATTCAGCTCACTCCTTGTGGCATTAGCTAATGCGTTCAAGCAGCAGTAAAAACAAAAACAAATTTAAAAGGTACTTAGGCATGTGCAGATGCTGACAAGCAACTCACTAGATTGCCAAAACCTGCCAGTTTTCTACTTAGACTCACAAACCAGAGAAGTATCAGGCACTGTAGATGAAAAACTTCTGCTTTTCATTTGTACCATCTTTCCAATATTCTCTTTAGCCTTTTTCACCAAGTATTTTGTTTCCAAAATAAATTTCATTAGCTCCCCCTTGGGATCACAAATTTAGGTCAAAATCCTACAAGCCCAAATGCAGGGACCCCAGCTGGGGTGAGGACAATTCTCCAGAGGGTTGACACAGAGGCAGGCTCGGCACATGTGCAGGATTGCACCACCAGTCCCAGGAAGGGAAGCACCTCCAAATCACTTACTGACACATTAAGAAAGGACCCCACCAGGAAACAAAAAAGCAAGACAGGGCCAGGCAGAGAAGCAGGATTGAGGGAACGCCACACAAGGAGAAGACGACATCAGCTGCACTGCTTCACCACCTCGACTAAACGCAGCAGCTGTTTTCTAGGCTGAGCTAGATTTTACATAGCTGCAAAATCAAATCAAAGCTTTCTGCTTCTGTCATGAGCTCCTGCTTGTAGCCATGACTTAAAAGCAGCTTCTTTCAGCCCTCTCTCTCCAAGTAACCAAGCCACGGCCAGGACACAGACTGCAAATGTAGTTAGGCTTTGTTGCAATGGATAACCTGGTCATAACAGTCTAACAGGAAAGGTTATCCAGCTGGCAAACGAAAGAGATCTGTGACTTTATAGGGTCAGCAATTACTCCTTAGTGATGCAGAGTTACTACAGAGCACTCATTACTGAAGAGATGCCAGTTACTGACAAATTACCAAACTGAGAATTTAATTACCAGCTGAGAAAATAATGCACAAGGGATAGGACTGAGAAAGCCACGTTCAAGAGAGGTCCATAATTTGCAACAAGTACATTCTCATCAACAATTAGTCCTGGTACAATTAGTATCACACTGGGTACTCTTTCAGGATGGCAGACATCACAACTGGTCTGCAAACCATCAATGGTTGAGACAAAATAGCATCATCTAAAAATGAAGACATTGTTCAACCTGATCGTGACATTGTCCAACACACAAACCCAACTCTGTGCTCCAACACTGCATAAGCAATTCAGCATTACTGCCAGAAAAAACATCGTCTCCCAACTCCTCCTTGTGCCTACAAGACAACTTCTATGGATTCAGAAAATCCTCCTGTATGCACACACTATGATGACAGACCAGGCAAGCGAACTAGAAGAAAGAATGCTCCAAGGAAGCACAGACAGATGTGTACTATGCTGCACATCAACAGGCATTTTTACAGTGCAAATGCCAAGACAAGCAATTTTTCCACAATTATTTTCATGCTAGGAGCTGACCATATGTTAAGAAAAAAAAAAGTCTGTGTCTTGCTAAAAAATATCTAGCCAAATTCTTCTTCATCATCATTCAAGGGACAATAATTGAGGGAGGTAGAAGTGGAGAACAATTAATTAAAAAAAAAAACCAAACCCACACTCAATACAAAACCATACACCACCTCCAGGCTACAATTTTCACAGCTGTGAGTATTTATTAGTTTGAACAGTGTTTCTGTAATCAGAAAGATCTTCATTTTTCCCTCTGGTCCATACTTTAGGAACCCAGCACAGATGCTAACTGGTTCCAGGTCTCCAGGAGAGAGGAAGAGAGGATGAATTAGACACAGAACACCGAGAAGGTCCCAACAAAATGCCTAGCCAGCCATGCCACGGGCCTCAAAGGCGACATGAAACAGAGAAACACAAAACAGAGCAAAGACATAGGCCTAAAGGGCTCCTCTTTCTCTGCATTCAGATGTAGCTGTGAACAAAGGGAAGAAGCATTAACACTGACAAAATGATTAAGTAAATTAGCCAAGGTTGCTACCTCTAAACCTTTACAAAGAAGAGATCCTACATTATTTCAGAAAGAACAAATAAAAGGCAATGACAAAGCTGAGAAAATACACATAAAAATTATTATCTTTGCATGTGGGACAACTACTGAAGAAAATAAATAGGCTTATTAATCTTTACTTCTCTTTAAAAGTAAAGGTGTAAAGGAAATCTAACAGTCACATTTTCTTCCACGGGGAAAAGTACCCGAGCTGCTTGCTCCTTCATTTGCTATCACTTTTCTCTGTGTGGCTTCTGACCCAAAGCAGCACAAACCAAGGCCTCCAGACGCTTCTGCATCACACATAGCAGCAACTCCTATTTTTACAGTTTTATGTGGCCTGTTCACAAAACTCAGTCTAGTGTAATCTCCTAATAAGAGTAGTGGTGAAACTCCAGCCAGTTCAATAGTTTTGGACAGACCTTGCAGTGGCAAGAGGATAAACTTCAAGAGTCCTAGCCTTATTCATTCACTTTTCTTGCTCCCACAAGTAATCCTATTAAAAATAATGGGACTGCTCCTAAGAGTCAAAGATGCAAGATCGAGTAAAAGGAGAAACTGACGGAGAAATATTTGGGGTTGCCCCTCCACCAGAGCACAAGCACATTCCCCAATGCATCCTCTTATTTCTCTAAGTCAAATTAGACCAGCAATAAAAAAATAAAGCAAAATGCCTGAAAAATGTAATTTGAGGCAGAAAGAAGAAAACTCAAGTCTTTCTTCTTTTAAAACAAGGGCAATCAAATGAGGAGTAGCTGAAAATGTGGCCACACACACACACTCCTTCATATACACATACATACACAGAAGCAGTTCATCAGAAGTGAATCAGAGAGAGAAAGATGAATTTGAACCCTTTATCCCCTGTCCTTTATAAAGGCTGCCACTCAGTAAACGGAGATTGCTCTAATTACTGTGACAATTCTGCACCCCGTTCAAACAACTTTTGTGTTCTGGACAGGTTTCTCCGCGAGTTTGAAATTCTTGGCCTGAGAACCACTCTTGTCTAAAAGAGGTTTCTCGTTGCAAGCGCAGAATGCAACACTAACAAGTTGTCCCTCTTTTCAGCTCCTTTCATTCTCCTCTTTTCCAATTGCCTGATTCAGAGCTTAATGGAAACTTGTCAAAGCTTTTCTTCCCACAAACCCTGTGGAGCCCCAAGGCAATCTGTGCACAGAGTAACCACAGGAATCTCATATTGTCAATTAAAATTGAATAGACACCTGATAACCGAGTATACATTCACAAACAATATCCATCCCATGCATGTACACAGATGTGCCCACCTAACCAGTTCCATACCTGCATGCGGGCACACCAGCAGCACAGCAATTCCCATTTACAACCACCCAGCTACACTCAGGTTCTAGTTTCCACTTTTTCATTTCGTATTTATGAAATTTAATTTCATATTTATGAAATTAAAAACAAAGTACTTTTAAGTACTGTAGTTGAGCAACAGACTTCAATGGAAAATAAACTACCCACATACACCAGGCATTTGGCCTTTAATAACCCCAGGGATTGTAAAGATATTTAGCTGCTCTCCAGATAAAATAAGCTCTGTGGATATTCTTTACACAGCAGTTTTGTGACTAGTACAGTAGCTACATTTGTGACTAGCTCCTGAAATTCCTTTTTTGTTTGGGTTTTTGTTTGTTTGCTTTTCAGTTGGTTGGTTTGGGCTTTTTTGTTGTTGTTTTTTGTTAAACTGACATCGACGTGTTTTAAGTTTAATAATTAAGAAAAAGCAGGAATTAAATTGAGACACTTGGTTAGTAACGATAAAAATATCCAAAACATGACTTCCAAAGAGACAACTATGATCTGTAACTCCTTTCAGAGAGAGAAAACCTCCCTGACAATGTCCCAGAGAAAACAAAAGTAGAAACACTCATTGCCACCTTATTCTTCTGATGTGTTCATTCAAGGTCATACCTTCCTCTGGATTCTTTAATGCTTGCAAACATTTATAATAGTGTAATTTCAATAGCAATCTGCTCAGCCTGGGTGTAGACCAATGTAGCATCTATACCCCATCTTCCAGACCTTGTCTATGTCAGAGCCCTACGTGGTTTTATAACCTCTTAAATCTAATTTAACCAAAGCGAACTTCTTGCTGCGTATTCTCCTAAACCAGTTCACCCATTTAAGCAGGCCAAAATTATCCAGGCTAAGGTTTAAAGCAGCTGAAGAGAACATTTATTAAACATCCGCATCAGTTAAAACCAGAAATCAATGCAATGGCTTGTCTCTAGAACAGAAAAGCCTATACCCTCAGACTTTTCCAAATCATTAAGGAGTCACTGACTCCAGTGGGAGTGGATGTTCTCAGATTGGTACACCCCCATCTTTTCTTGCTCTATTTTCCCCTTTTTTAAAATAAATAATTTGCTTGTATTGTATCATCCAAGAATGCCCCATCCCTGGAGGTGTTTAAGACAAGGCTGGATGAGGCTCTAGACAGCCTGATCTAGGGTAGGGTGTCCCTGCCCATGGCAGGGGGGTTGGAACTAGATGATCCTTGTGGTCTCTTCCAACCCTAACTGATTCAATGATTTCCCAGAAAGGTCCTTTACAGTATTTTCAGTTTGGCATTTTCTATCACTTCCAAAAGGAGGATAAGGGAATTTTTTTTTTCGGTGTCTCAGTTGCTGCATCATCATCATCATCAGTGAATTAAAAAGCAGAGACTGATTTTGTGGTATTCAGCATCTTTCACACCACTGATACCCTGGAGAGCCCTACAGAACTGTGAGATAGATACTGGTTGAGCACAATTCTATATTCGTACTTAGTAGCCATTAGGTTTCCCACAGAGCCTAGGGCATCAAAACCTGTTCTGTCAAGAGGGAAAAACAGTTAGGTAGGACTAACTGCATCAGTAGGACTGAAAAAAAAAAAAAAAAAAAAAAAAAGGGCTATGAGACCTTTAACACAACAGAGTCTCTCCCAAATTCAGGCCCTCTTCATGACTGAACACCTATAGGAGTTTGATACCCAAAGCCATCTGACTCCAAAAGGAAGCTGCCCTCCCATCCTCTCTCTCCTCACACTTCTTTCAGCAAGCAGCAAGACCATTTCAAACGACACGAATCCATTCTTTGCTCGCCAAAGCATACTTGTCTCCTACAATTTCTATCATTTTCCTGTCATCGTTTCTCCTTTGCTGAAACCAGCTGCATATGCGTCAGAGAGCATCATTAACTTTTATAACTTCCACACAAATTCACCTACCCCTATTAGAAATGCCGTACTGACATGCAACACAGCCTCGGACCAAATCCCAATCCTGCCAGGATGCTCTGCACTTCTGTGGGAAAGTCAGACTGCAGAGGCAGGAGCTCCTTTCAGAAAGGACCATTGGAAACATTTTAATCTTTTTTTTTTTTTTTTCCAAGAGCTAAGGACACCACAGTAGAAGCAATACATCAATATGACACTTGGTTGAGTTTGGCTTTTTCAATAGCTTTATCCACTTTTGAAGAAGTTGGCCATTGGTTCAAGACACACGGGGCCTGATCCAAAGCCTTTCGTTATTAATAGAAGCTTTTTTTTCCCCTGCTAACTTAAATGGATCTTGGACCAAGGCCAAGGAAGACAAGATTTCACAGCAGCAAGAGTGACACACATTCTCCACGTTAAAAAAAAAAAAAAAAATCAACAAAAACACACAACAACAATACAGAGCATTTATTATGTCAGCCTGTAGAGCATAGTTTTGTTTGTGCTCTGCTTTTTTAAAATAGACACTAGGCTGTCGAATTAATGCGCTCAAAAAGTCTCTCTCAAGTTAGAAAGAATTATGTGCAGTTCCAAAATGCCATGGTGAAAACAACAATATTCCCAATGCTTCCTCCAAGCAGAATATAGAGGCATCCTTCACCACAACTTTTCCTATGAGAAGTTGCAGCAGCCACACTTTGAAGTGTCCCACCATTATAAACTCCTCTAGTGACATCTGCAACATCACCCATGATGAATTAATTTGTATTAATATGGCTATCACACCCATGTCCATATGAACCCATTGTTCTGGAGCATTAAAGAAAACCTCACCAAGTGAAATAACACGGTAGCCCTGGATTTAAAAAAGCTTAGAATAAATACATTAAAACAGAACTGTTAATATCTTTAGTACATCATAGCTGGCACAGCGAGCAGAAACCCAGTTATCTTCTCGGTATGTATTTATAGCATCAACCTTCCCCATTCATTCCACATTTTCTTAGAGAATCTGCTGTACCCTACATCTGCAATTCATTGACTTTACAATTTACCACATGTTGAGATGGAGAGGTCTCAGCTCCATTTGAATCACTGCACAAATATGCAAGTGATTTATCGTTTTAAAACTGAAGACTGCAGAAGAACGACTCCACTTTTCCTGAACATTACTCCTTCTGGCAGACCATGAACAATTACAGTGCGTACTAATTAAGCTCTGTAAATGTGCTGTGCCCTGCTAATGCCTACCAGGCCTCAAATTTAGTTGCATGAAGCCAAACTTCAGCCAGCGACTTAACTCATTCAGCACTGCCCAGTTGCCTGAGCGTGACCCCACAAAGAATAAGGGTCGAGGGTTTAGCCAACCTAAAACAAAGGCGCGAGACTGAACAGATTTTGCCGGAAAGAACAGGAGTGGGGGGAGATGCTGGAGGGGGTGGGAAGCGTCTTGGGAATCAGAGGAACATCCTTGTTGATAACCTGTTAGAAAGGTACAATAGTACACCAGCTCTGCAGCATGGTGCTGGGAGATTCAGATCTCTCCCAGGGGGCTGATAAGTCGCAGCGCTCCATTGATTAGGCAAATGCATAAAACCTTCAGCAGAACTGTACAGCTATGTGTGGAAGGGCCAAATGGACAGTCCCCTCCTATTTTTTTTTTTAAGCCAGGTTTTACACGGCTCACAGAAGAAAAACATACGAGTGACAGAGTGCAGCTTTCCACCACACACATAACCCAGCCTTTTTCTTAAATTAGTCTCCAAGCACAACAGCAACCCATGGGCATCCCAAAAATCAACTGCTGGGGAAATTAATGCTAAAAGTAGTACCTAGGCATATTTGAGTAATCACATTATCTTGTTAAAACACACATACCCCCAACACAGACAAGACAGCAGCACTTCAAATCTGACTGTCCACTCTAGGAAAGTGTGTTTAATGGGGACTGAGCTGAGAATAACGAGCTTTGCTGAGTGAAGCAGTATTTTTCCTTGGGCCCCAGACTTTCCTGACACTTAAGAGTCAATCCCCAAATCCCAAGCTTCCCCTCCAATCATCCGTTCAAATACTGGCAGGTCGTGTCCCCACCCCAAGTTTCTAGGATTTCTCCTCACGTTCCAACATCCCTCTTTTGTCCTTCAATTAGTCTCCAGTGATGCCCGCTCTCTCCCTGACTCCCCACGGTCACCTCCATCCTAAAACACCACCCTCAGCACATCCTCCCTGCTCCCCTCACCTCTCCACACTAACCCAGAGTCCATCCCACACTATCTCCTTTCCAGCAGGACATAATGTTTCTCCCCTAAAAAACACTTCTAACCTCAACGCCTTCATTCACTCAGCGCATGTTTTCTCTCAACGTGGGCTCCTGCTGCTGCTTTTTAAGAGGCCCTGGTTTACAAATCCAAAACAGTCCAACACATATATTTCCAAGTATCCTCCTTTTGCATAAAACCTGATGCTATTTTTGTTTGGTTCTTTTTTCCCCACTCCAGGCTCAGTGGTATATGAGAAAATTAAAGGACGTTTCCAGGTGTCATCTGTCTTTAAATGTTTGCTTGTCTCGGTATCTAGGAAATACTGCACAATGCTGCTGAGACCTCTCTGACAGACTTGAGCTGTGCTCAACTTCTTCCCTGCATCGCTCACAGCCCTGCCTTTACAGCACTGCAAGCGTTAATTGTAAACTTCAGAGCCTACATTTAAAAAGAAAAAAAACAAAACCAGCACAAACATAAACCAGCAGTTGGGCGGAGGTGAAGAAATACTCTTCACTTTTGGGTGGGGAGAGAGGATTTCCATATATCCCCCCACACACACCCCCAGCACCACACTCCATCTCTCATTGCTTATAATTAGTGAAAGAAATTTGACCCACTGCCAGTGTCTGTGGACCTTGGATATTATAAGGCCAGCGTGGCGTCAAATATCTTAACATTCATAAGTGTTATAGGCTGTAAATAAACCCCGTGGATTTATGACCCTGCAGTGCCTGCCAGCAAACGGCTGTGGCACATTTCTTTCAGCAGACCTGTCGAGGTGCAAGTTTGCCTTTGGTTGTAAAATTAACCATTTCCTTCACAAATGTGCCCAATTAGAAGTCAAAGTTTTAAGGTTTACTTGCATATTTGCCAGGACACAGTACTGAGGAGATGCCTGGGGAACGGAGCTTTAAATTTCCCCCCCCCAAACCTCACAACCCTTCCCCCCCACCATGCAAAACTTCTCACAACAGCCCCAGTGTACGAGCTAAGTGTCTGATTTTGCACACATACACTCAAAAAACCCCCAACCTGATAAAACACTCCAAACTGACAACCCAGTCTTTTTTATATTTATGTGTGCCTATGGCCAGCCCTCATTTTTGGCTGCTCTGAGTCTGGGGGGGGGAGCAGGCGTCTCCCACCGGGCTGTGCCTGGAGAAGGATCTCCTCCCTTCCCCCAGGATAATGTCATCTGCTTCCTGTGTAGGAGAGCATTTGCTAAATCCAGGTTGTCTCATGCTTAACTGCCAATAATCCAACTTCCACATAACTCCCAGACAGCTGGGAAAAGGTCCTCAGAGTTTTTAGTCATGGTACAGAAACACACGTCCACACAAAAACTCTGCAGCTGTCCTTTTTCTCTACACCACATTTTTTATCTGATTTTGGGGCCCACTTATGAAAGTCTTGACAAATTTAAAACATTTTTACCTATGTTTGGTTTACAAGCTCGAATGAAAGCTGCAACATACACCTTCCCCCCCACACCACCTTCAGCTGACAAATCAGCATATATTTGCTTGAAGAAAAAAAGGAGAAAAAAAAACAAAACAAAAAAACCAAACAGCTTACTCTACTCAACATCATGAAGCCATGTATGAATGCATTCAAAAAACCTAGAAAGGTATCAACTGTATTTTATTATTTTCCAATACAGATCAGCCACTGGTACACCTATTAAAATGGTTCGATTTCCAAAGCAAATATTATTTTTAATGAAGTGCAGTCCTGCAATTATCCTGTACACTCAAGCAACAGTACTGCATTATATTGTTTTGCAAGGTCCCAGAAACATGAAACTTTTCTCTAACTAATTTTCACAGCCCCCTAAAGAGAAGCTGATTGACTAAGCAACGCAGCATTTGCTCCAGAATGAAATCTTATCGGGAGAAGGGGGCGGGGGGAGAAGAAAAAAAATAGAATTAAAAATAAATCAGCTTCTTTACCATAAATAACTTAACAAACAAGGTCTGTTTGCCATTGTGTATCAGCTATGCTAATGCGATAGCGGAGTGATTCAGCAATCTACCTAATTAAGCATAAGGAAAGTTTCTTTATGGAGGTTCCATTTAATTTTTGCACCACGGGACCATCAGTTCTTATTTAATAGTTTATTATTTCACAAGTCCAGAAACTTCATTAAAAGCAACTCCATTCAATTTTTTTTTTGTTTTTTAAAAAAGGAAAGTGCCTAATTCCCTCTCCATTCAACAGCTACGTATCATAAAGTGCTGACATATTAAGTTGTATCTACATTATTAAACTAGTTGGTGGACGTTAATACTATAATCCATACTGCAGACATTAAACCTCCACCATAAAGATTACCACAGAATTAATATTGTCACATCGAGACTGAAACCTCAACATGCCAGCCATAAATATTTCTGAAGGAGATGAAAAACAATTAGCATAAATACCAAAGAAGGGCAAGAACACCTGTTCTTTTTCAGTGCGATAAGCATTTTATTGTTCTCTATTTAAAATGTAATGACCTGTGTAATTACAGTAATATTACATTGTATTGCAAGGGCTTGGAATGTCACACTTTGAAAAGTGTTGTCAAAACAATTGGAGGGAGGAAAAAAAAAGGACCACCATTAACCCTTCACACCCCAGGGGCTACAGCTTTTGTATTAGGAAGGATTATGTTGTTTGATTTAGTAGATAGAGGAAAACATCCATTTGTCAAGTCAATTAAAGAGGGAAAAAAAAAAAAAAAAAGAAAGTTTCTTCCTGAATGTAAAAATCAAGTCGAGGGGGCTGCCCTCCGCCACAGCCATTGCCAACCCCCAGACTTCAGAACCAAACGCAACCTTACTTCCACAATCTCAATCAGCAAGCAGCAATTTAAGGGAAAGGAAGATGCAGCGGCAGTAGTGAAAACAGGAATTTCTGCCAGCAGGGTTTTCTCAAATTACAACGCATCAAAAGCACTCACCAAGCCCTAGATTTAAAGGTAAAACTTAAATACATCACTTCTTCATTTTCCACTTCTGAAAGGAACACATTCTCCTTAATTATACTTAACAGGCAGCTAGCCCAGTCCCTCTGCAAGCGTAGGTATGGAGCCTGGCACTCTCAGATGCATTACTTCATTACTATTTGACTAGACCTCTACTTAATACACAGCTATTCTTAAAAGCAATCCACAGTATTCTACCAAAAGCAAGACTGACACACAATAAAAGAAAAAAAAATCTTTTTACTTTGAAAAATAAAACTATTCCTATCAACCTTCATGAAGATTTCACAGCATTTAAATCATTACTCTTGCTATATTATTCATCATATGAAGCATCATAAAAATCTGCTTAATTTTTCACCTTCTTGAAGCAGCACAGCAGAGATTGCTGCCCGGGAGTTTGCTATCCAACAGACAACCACAAGTATATTTACAAAACACAATAATCCAGATACATCCCCCAAATAAAACAACAAGAAAAGGGAAAAAAAAAAAAACCATGGAAAAAGAAAAAGCAAAAAGCAATAACAAAAAACCACACCCACAGACCTTTAAGATTCTCCAACAGCAAAAAGAAAGGAAAAGCAATTTTGCTATACATCTGCATCACCTCTTTACCTTGCATGCTCTATAACTCAATAAATATGGCTTCAGGTAAAACCATATAAATAAAAATAAATTTCATAGTTATGCAGAATCATCTATACCTTTTCAACCTGTATTAATAGGAAAAAAAAAAAAAGGAAGAGAACCAAACAAACAAGAGAGAGAAAGATCTAGTTCATCATCACGAAAACTGGTACAGCAGAGAACTAGAATCCATCTAAAAACAGTGTGTGACAGAAACCAGCTATCCCGCTGAATCCTTATAACATGCTGCTCTCAGGCCTAAATAAACGACTTTAATTTTTCCTGGCTATATTTAAGTGGCAGGTAAACAAACAAGCATACGGAATGCGAAAGAATAAGGTTAAGAAGATAGGAAAAGGTTGCTGGAGCCTGGATGTGGAAATAAGAAAACTGCCTATTGAGTGTGGAAATATCCTTTCAGAATCCATCTGATAACAGAAGCAGACCACCTGCTATACCAACAATAAACCAACCTGTAATCTTTTGTACAGAACCTTCAATTCACACAAACCCAACATTCCTATAGAGGCCTTTTTTAGAGGAGGGGGTGAGGGGGAGCAAGGGAAGGAAGAATCCTTCCAGAAAAGCTAACTGCTTAAGGATCCTGTGTTCACATGGTAAGGAAAAAAGGATCTGGAATGAAGGTAATGAGGGAAAAAAAAAAATAAAGAAGTGTAGCTGTTTTAAGAAAAACGCTTCAAGAAAACAAGCAGCGGAGGTGTGCTTCCTATTAGCTTGCACTGGGAACAGTGGAATGCATTTAAGGTGAAAAGGGGGAGGGAAAGTGGGGGGGGAAAGGAATATAAAGCTTCACGATTTATAACAAAGTGGTTTGTAACAAAGATTGTTTTGCCATCTGGATCCTACTGCTTACACAATTTGGAGTTTGTCACCATCATACATATACATGGAGGTGACCGTATTCAAAAGACAAAAAATATATGCATTAAGCCCCTGAATTCTCCTCCCAATCATTACAATTGCAAACTGCACTTACCCCTATGCTACCGTCCCAGAAATCACCTCCTCACAAGAAGAGCCCCACAAGCTACCAAAATAAAACCCTGCCACGGCCCTAAATAACACACGAAGTCAGAAAACCTTCCTTACTGCCTCCCTGCCACTCTGCATTTACTCAGCTGTGGCTACTGACGATCTGCTAAGTGAAAACAAGCCTGACCCGATGTTTAATATTTTAATGCTTTCAAACACTTGTAGATCTGATACACTGAAGTTGTCCAAGCCCTCAGTCATTAGTATGGCTTCAACATCTACCCAACAGTAGATCTATTATTGTAAATCGCTATCTCGTGTTACCGCAAGGGGAAAAAAGGAAAGAGAGGAGAAAAAAAAGTGTATAAACACATGGTGGGGATGCTTCAGGTTTAGAAACGCCCCGAAGAAATATTACAGTAAGGCTAAACCCATCAGCAGGAATACACAGGATTTTGCAGTCCCAGTGGACTTCGCCGTTTTAGCAAAAATAATTGCAAAAACTCTTTAAAAAGAGAAGAAAAGGTGACACTTGAGAAATCTGATGCCAGAGCAGAGCACACCGGGGGTGACACCACGAGCGGAAAAACAGCTGAGACTTAACAAACCCAACAACAGTCCACAAAGTTTCCTAAGATCCCAGATTAAAACTTGCTGCCTCTCCAGGCAGGGGCGTGCAGACAAGCACACCCCTGCCACTGCACCCGGGGTTAAAAAAAAAAGAAAAAAAATAGAATTTAATTTTTTAAAAAAGGGCAAAACACCAACAACAAAAACCGGACGCTTGAAGCAAATCGTTTTTCTGCCAGCACATTTCCAGCAGGAATTTTGCTCGACTTGTTTATTTTGTGTTGCTGCTGTTGTTGTTACTTGAGCCAAGCGAGGCGATCTCCGTTTCCGGACTGAGCCCCTCTCCTCAGCCTTGCTCTAAACCCCAGCTTTAGCCCCCGACCCTCTCAGCACCGCAAGGCATCAATGAAGACCGAGTCGCCTCGGGGCTGCTTCCCGCGGCACAGACCCAGGTGAGGAGGGGCCCCGCAGCCGTACCGGGCAGGGGTGCCGCGCCACGGCCCCCGCCGAGCCCGGGCCTCGTTCCCCAGCAGGCGGGGCGAGGCTGTGGGCCGGCGGCGGGGCCGGCCGCGGTGAGGCCGGTCACAACTCGCGTTGCCCACGGGCGGGAGGGGACGGTACTCCGCGCCAGGGCACAATGAAATCGCCGCTCCCCGAAGCCGAGGGCGGGCGAGGGCAGGAGAGGGTTAAGGGGGAGGAAAGGGGAGGGGGAGCCGGCCCAGTCGCTACAGAGGAGGGCAGGAGGCGACTGATCTCCATGGAAAACGGAGAGTTTGGAGGGAGCAGATCCCAGGCTCGTCCGGGAGAAAATACCCTCCTCCCTCCCCAAGG
>WBNM01045999.1:9718-20125 GCA_013399055.1 Ramphastos sulfuratus
GTTTGTTTGTTTGTTGATTTGTTTGTGTGTGTGTGTGATTGGTTTGCTTTTTGTTTTGTTTTGTTTTTTTCCACATTCCTAATACAGGTTAACTGAGTTTAGTGCAGCTTGCTGCATGCCGTGCTGTTTGTTTTTTATGTCCCATGATGGATTCTGAAGTTTCACTGGCACTTCTTATAAAAGGAGGTTTCTGACCAAAATCTTCCCTTGGGTGTAATATGGGTTGTCCATTGGCCTCTGCCCCAGAGGCGGCTGCATTTCAGTGGTGGCATACGTAATCAAGGAAGCAATCAGGAGTCTTTGGAGTGAAAGGTGATATTTCATCATTAAATATTGCTGTATAGTCTCCAGTGCTTTGTGGTGAATGGTTTTATAAGATGGAGTGTAAAGAAGCTTCCAGGATTTCGGATAATTTGCAGTGATTAAGGATTCAATGGTATGTCACATGTGAGAATGTGGGATGCAAAGGGAACAGGATAGCCATGGATTTTGACAAGACGTGGGCTCTGCTTCATGTTCACTATGATGCTCTCAGACTTGCATCTCAGTTTGCTCTCTGTTGAACTTTTCATCTTAAGGAGATTTTGATTCTGTGGATATAATGAAAGCAGTCTCAGTGGCTGCAGTCATGATAGGGCTTAGTGCACTATGGGATTTGGGCAGCACCTCTTAATATTGGTCCAAACTTTCTGCTGGTTCTCCTGGTGCTTGAGCAAATCAGTGGCACAAACACTGGGCAGCTGAACCTGGCTTGTTTACGTTCATGTATTCAGTGTTTGCTTGCTACAAATGCTCTTGTACTTTGGGCAAAAGCCATTTCAAGTATTATGTCTACCTTAATTTAATGGAGAATCTTATATAGGTGGATTTCTCCTCCTTGCTCTGGACTCTTACCTCTGTTTTTGTCCTCAGCAAATTTTCAGTTTAATCGCTTCACAGCCTTGGTATCTGACCACTTGCCTGAGTCAGAAAAAGGGAGCCTATTCAGAAACCTTAACAGGAATTTAAGTATGACCCAAAGGGAGGTCTTGTACCTCAGGCCTGTGCCTCCAAAAGTGTGTCTGAGGTGTCCAGAGGAGCTGATAAAAAGCATGAGCAGCCTCAGCAAGGCTGAGCACACAGGCATTTCATGATTTCTCAGTACTTAACCAGAGGAAGCATGAATCTCTCCCTAATTAAGAGCTAGTGACAACTTCTGTGAAATTTGTTGTCATTCGCCTGTGAATTATCCTCCTAAAATTTAACTTGGCTACAGGAAGCCTGCTACTGGTAACACTTTCCTCTGGGAGCTTAATCCAGGTGGTAAAATGCCTCTATAGTTACTTATTGAATGGAACTTGATGCTAGAAAGCCTAGGAAGCCTGGAAGGGCAGTTTGAGTGAATACTTAAAAGTCTAGTGAATACTTAAAAGTCTAGTCAGCTCCCATCTAGAAGTCTCCTGGAAAATCTACTTCCTCCTTATATTTCTAGATCTGCATGTTGCTAGCTAAGGCAGAAGAGATGCCAAAGGAAGAGTGTTCATCACCCTGCCTTCAGTACTTTTAGTTGCAGGCAGTCTGGAGAGGGGAGATGAGGAGATTTCTGAAAGAGGTTACACATTCAGAAGCCCGAAGTGAGGTTTCCCAGTTAGTCAAAGCACAGGTAACCTGCCCAAACAAGAAAGACAAGTATAATGTCTCAGCAACCAAGTCACTTAACTATTAACCCTGGAGGAGAGTAAGGAGATACCTAGAACAATGACCCAGTTAATTCTGTATCACATTTAAGTGTGATTTTAAGTGTTATTTGTTGCTACCTTTGAGTCTGGTGATACCATCATTTGTAGGCTCTCAGCTGAGCAGGAGGTCAATACTTTTACGTGGGATTTTAAGGTGGATTTGGCATGAATTCACATGACATTGGTATAATGCAAAGACGTTAGTCATCTGTTGCTTGTTTCTATTTACCTGGAGGTATACGTCCAAGCAGGGATGAAATTTTGAGTATTGTGACCTAAAGCTTGTGTCCAAGGTGCACAACCAGACTGTGGAGCAGAAACCTGGCTTTTTATTCACCTTCCATAAAACCTTACCCAATTACTCGAAAACTTGAATTTTATTTCAGCTCCTATTCAGCTTAGGATCTGAAGCATGCTGGTTCATTACACCACTGGTTGTGGTCCCTTCCCTTCACCCTTGGTGCCTGCAGCCCTGCTTGCTGATCTAGATGCTGTCTGCCAGAAGCGGCCTCTTTTTTACCAGCATTGAGAGAGGTTAAAAACCTGTGGGTGGAGGCCAGCACAGAGTGCCCATTGTACATGCCTGCATACCAGAGCAGTAACTCCCTGGAATGCTGCACCTCTGAGCTTTTACCACCTTGTGTTTGTGTTGCGGCCCAAGAGTGTGTTTACATTGTGTCCCTCTTCAAGGAGATTAACAGTGTGAAATGGCAGATAAATAGGACGACCTTCTGTTTTTTTCTCTTTTTTTTTTTTTTGATTCATTAGACCAGTTGGAAGAGGAAGGTAACCTCTGAATCCCATCATCTCTAGGTACAAAGGAAAGGCAAGGTGCAAGGTTGGTCAATTAGGTGGAGCAGCTCCTTGCTGCTGAGTGGCTTTAATGTACTAATTGTGTCAGTAATTAGTGACTACCACATGGTAAACACTTGGGTTCAAAACTATGTAAGGGCATTAGCTAACTCACCCTACAATGGGTTTGAATGAGGTAAGCCTTGTTTCGGTAGGTGATGAAATGGAGAGACTTGCTGACCATAGGGTGAGTCAAGGCAGGTGTGCCGGAGACCTTGGGTCTGTTAGTTCTTAAAGATCACCTTAACTAAGACCAGTGGCAGCAGCTCTGGGAAATGAGCCTTCTCTCTACTGCCGGAACATGTGTATCTTAAGCATAACCATTTTATGGTGTACTACCTACTGTAAACTACAGGAACCACCTTTACGATTGCATTGCAATTCAGGCTCTACTGTAATTCCTTTTTTAAACCATTATTTGTATATTTTCAAGGGGATAATTTTCTCAACTCACCCCAGACTGTCAGTTTTGCTGTTTCTGGGAACTCTGTCTGAATTTGTGTCTGTGAGACCCTGTCCAGTTTTGAGCTCCCTAGTTCAAGAGAGACAGAGACCTGCTGGAAAGAGTCCAGAGGAGGGCCATGAGGATGACTGAGGGACTTGACCATCTCCCATATGAAGAGAGACTGAGACACCTGGGGCTGTTTAATCTGGAGAAGAGAAAGCTGAGAGGAGATCTTAGCAATATGTACAAGTATCTGAGGGATGGGTGTCAAGTGGATGGGGCCAATCTCTTTTTGCTGGTCAGCAGCAATAAGACAAGGAGCAACAGCTACAAACTGGAACACAGAAGGTTTCACCTCAATATGAGGAGAAACTTCTTTACAGTGAGAGTGACAGAGCACTGGAACAGGCTGCCCAGATAGGTTGTGGAGTCGCCTTCTCTGGAGACTTTCAAAACCCACCTGGACATGTTCCTGAGGAAACTACCCTAGGGTATCCTGCTCAGCAGGGGTGTTGGACTTGATCACTAGAGGTCCTTTCCAACCTCTAAAGTTCTGTGATTCTGTCTGGGGAGGTCACTGGATGATCGTACGGAGCTATAGGATGCTTAGGAATTTCCATTAGTAGCAGTGTATGTCAGATTCAGGCAAGTAACCCATGACCATAATCCAGTGGAAATGTGAATATTTAACTACCAAAAAGTGCTTCCAGCAGGAAGCTACTATAGGCCTGCACCCCCTACACACTCTCCTGGCAATACCTTCTTGTTTCCTTCTCCATGTGCCAGCAGTGGTACTCCTCTGACCCACCAGGGACCTGTTTCTGCTAAAGGAGCAGAAAGTATCTTTGTTTCTTTCTGAGGTAGTTTTTGGCTAATATTGTAACCTGAACCAGTTTACCGTGATGGGTGGAGAAGTGTAGCTGTATGGGAAAGTTTAGGGACTGTGTATGAAAGCACCTCAACACTTTGAAAACACTGTACAAAATTGGTTGTTTTTTTCCAATATGTATGGTATTTGGCTTAGCCTTTCTGTGTCATTGGATGATACATCTTCTGCCTCAGCTGAACGCTCAATTTCTCCCATTAAATTTGGCAGAGACTTTGCAAGGTACCGAATACAGTTTCTTCCATCTCAGTGGGTTCAGTTTGAAAAAAAAAATTAAAAATCCTTAACCTGAAAGGATGAGAGCACAGTCTTTGCTTTAGTCAGCCCAAGTCTTTGCCACAGAGTAGTGGTCCCCAAGGGTATAAGAAACTCTGGAAAACACTGAGTTTATTTTTCTTCCACCTCCCTCCGTACTTGAGTTCCTGATATGCCCTGCTAAAGTCCAAGGTAGATCCTCCTGTGCTTTCAGCATCTCAGGGAGCATCTTGGGGTGTGGACTATGTGTGCCTGGCCCAGTGTGTAATGAATAATTCGTGCAAAGCAGTCCCCCACCCAGAATAGCTGGCAGTTGAGGGTATCTCCCTCTTGCTTGGGAAGGTGATAAATAAGGAGACTGAAACTCTTCTGCTGGATTTGTGAGGCAGCATCATGTTTTCTGTGCTCTGATTACCAGGTTATTGTTTAACCCAAGGCAAGCATCTGATTCTTTTTTCCCTTCTAAAAAATCTTGTGACACTAAACACTTTGAAGTAATGAGTAGGCGCATGACTGTGGAGATTTGGTTGCCTCCTCATTCATTTCCCAAGTCTAGAGTTGAAGGTGTTTGCATTTGTACACCTTTTAAAGTTAATTTATATGTATATATCTATTTTCATCAGTTCAGCAACACAAGTGGCTATGGTTCATTATTTTTACAATATCAGATCCAGCTCGCAGAAATGCTGGCCACCCTTCATTCACATTTCACTTCAGAGAATGCCCTTGAGATACTCTAAGGGAAGCCAGATCTTGTCCTGTTTCAGTCATCTCTGCATTTGTGTTTGGTGTTTGGTACATGCTAACTTCCTTTTTTTTTTTTTTTTTTTCTTCTTTCTTTTAACAGTGGCAAATTTGGTCTCTTCTAAACATCTTGCAGCCTCTGGGTAATCAGGACATTGAATTCAGGGGACAGTTACCATTCATTCCCTGATATCATACCTGCTCTTCTCTCCTCATTCCTTCGCAAGCTCCCCTTCTCTCTGATTAAACTCCAGGGTACTGCAGTATTGCTATGGAGCCCAGGGAGACTTTGGGTAGCTCTCGGCAGAGGGGAGGTGAGGCAGACTATCTGCCAGCTGCTGTCACCTCTGCAAAGCCTTCACCTGCCTCTGGCTGTGTAGGGGAGACTATGCTGCCTGCGGCAGGCTCAGGCAAGGGGATACCGGTGAGCAGCGAGAGGCTGGAGCCTGAGGAAGAGGATGAGATGGGTTCTGGGAGAGATGTGGATTCCACTTCCAATGCAGACAGCGAGAAATGGGTGGCAGGAGATGGCCTGGAGGAGCAAGAATTTTCCATCAAGGAGGCTAACTTCACAGAGGGGAGTTTAAAACTAAAGATCCAGACCACCAAGAGAGCCAAGAAGCCCCCAAAGAACTTGGAGAACTATATTTGCCCTCCTGAGATCAAAATCACTATCAAGCAGTCTGGGGAACAGAAGCTTTCCAGAGCTGGGAAAAACAGCAAAACAGCAAAAGAGGAGGACAGAACGCACTCAAAAAAGAAGGTAAGTCCTACTCTTTGCCTTATTTTCCCCTTCTCCTGAAAGTGGAGGGAGAAGGTAGGATTAAACCTGCTCAGTTTGTGTTCAAGGCATAACCTTTGCAAGGTTTGAAAAGCCGTGCTTGGTTGCAGAGGAAGTAACACAGAGTAGGTATCATCCTGCACTGCCATGTATACTGCAGGGGTGATCTTGAACTATCCTTCAGATAAACCAACTTTGAAGAGATCGGAAGTTCAGCTAGGCTTTTTCTCATTTTGTGTGTAACTGAGTTTTAAGATTAATCATTACATGAGTGATAAATGAAGGAGCCTGCTTCTAAACTACGTTGTGTTTGAGCACTAATCTGGCCAAATTAGTGCTTGAGCCATTGGCAGTTAGAGGTTTTGACTATATTTTTGAGGTACAGGTATGTGTACAATAAAGAATTGAATCTATTCCTGTATACAAGGCAAAGAGCTGTGTTATTCTTGATAATGAAATTGTGATGGCAACGCTACAGTCATGCTTCAGAAAATACTTTCATTATGTCTCATTTTCTTCCAGATGGATATAATCCTGAAATTTAATTCTGGAGAGAAGTTTTTGGTACTTTGGGTTTGGATAAAAAATTGATTTTAAAACTAATTCTTTTTTCATTTAGCCAAAGAAAAAAAGAGGGAGAAGGAAAGAAAGAAAGTTCTGTCTTTGTATGAGCTGGTTTTGAAGAGCATCCTTTTGCTTTGCTCTTGGGTTGGTTTATCAGTAATGTCTGCTATATTTTTCTGCAAAACAAGTTTAGATCAAGTGTGGTGGACAGAGGAATACCTGATGACTGCTCATGTTGTTTTGGGTGAAGTTGAGACAAAGTCGTTTTGGTCTAGTTGAGACTTTATCACAGTGCAAAATACTTTACCTCTGTCTCCTTAGTAATGCATTCATGATGAATTCAGACAGGAACACGAATTTGATGAAAGACTCTCGAGTTTATCCAAAACCTGGACAAAATCATTTGGGATGCAGATGTCCGCTGGCTAGAGCTCAAGGCGTGAGCTGACTTTATCTTTCATGCGTCTTGGATCCCTTGCTGTGCAGAAGGTCCCTAGTTCTCAAATACCTTTTATTCTTGATAAGTGAAGCCTTGAGGAGGTTAATTGCCAGAAGCTCTCCCTGGAGGCAGTCTCTTCATCAAACTGACTTAACCCAAATTTTCTGATAACTCTAAATCACTGTTTTAAATATCAACATTTTCTCTTAACTCTAGGCAGAGCCCAGGGAGATTAGCATTGCTCACTCTGAGAGAACTTCTTATAGAAGCTGAAGTTGGAAAAAACCTTTCAGAATCAAGAGGACTTTTTATTTTTCCTTAGAATCCTGCTGAAAGGTATACTCCATGTGCATGAAAAATATAGGTCTTTTTAGTACAGCAAAGGTTTGGTCCTATAATACAATAAGTGGTTTTCCCACCTGTTGAGGAATGGGTTGTCTTCTTAGCACTGAGCAGTATCTTAGTTCCACATCCTTTTCTTTCCTGAATACATGTAGACCTCTCAGGGGACACAGCGGTCATGTGAGACCATGCTTTGTGGCAGCAAAGATGTCAAAAGCAATCCTTTCATGGACATACAGGGATAAAAAGAGATTTGTAAACCACTGTCTGCTGCTCATGGACCACAGAGATATGACTGCTCCAAAATCAAAGCTTTCATTTATATTTATCACCCAGTCAGATGGGTATGGAAGGCATGTTCATTCCTTCATATGTCCATCTAAAAGTCTTAAAATAATAAAGGAACTAACTGTAAGGAAACAATGTGTAAAAACCCAACCTAAATAAGAAAATAAAAACCACCTTGTACTGTGGTTACACTCAGGGTGAGACTTTAATCACAGAAAGATAAGTTTGAAAGAAGGAGTTCATGGATGTATCCAGCTTGTACTTGTGCTTTGAGGTCTGAGCTGAATGATGCTGTGTTCATACCTTGTGTTCAGGCTGGAAGCACTTTGGGACAGCACTGCCCTAATCTGATCATTAAAACAGAACAAAAACCTAAAAACCCAGCAGGTGGATGCTCTGAGCAGATGGGGAGAGGTCTGCTGCACTGGTGCATCTATTAGCATAAAACCCAACGGCTGCCGTGCAGCAGCTGCTGAGCCAGGGCTGGGGCAGCAAAGTCACCAGCAGGGATCTGGAAGACCCCAGTGCTGTGATCTCAAGGGGTTTGATGCCTGGAAAACTGCAGTCTGTATCTCCAGGATGATAGATAACCTGTGTCCCTGCAGCCAAAAGAATTTTGCCTGTGACTGTCTCTCTTCTTATGGGCTGCATGATCAAGCTGTAAATGTGACTGTCTTCTATCAGAGTGACAAAAAACACTACAGGAGAGGGAAACTGGAAATAGTTGGAGAAAAATTCCAGTGCTGGCAGTGCAATTGCTTTCATGGCCTATGTGTGTGTGTCATGGCAGTTAAGGAGTTGAGTTTTGTTTGGTGGTTTATTTTTTTTTCATTTGTTCACTTTGTTTTTTTGCAAAGTATGTGGAGGGAAGTAGCAAGCTGAAACTCAAATGGACTTGATGCTGTCTAGTCCACCTGTCGGTTTCCCTGGGAGAGAGGAGTAGGCAGGTACCTTGTGCATGTACTTACAAAACCACTTGGGGCTGCAGTAGTGGTTAAAAATACAGAAGTGCTTGTCACATTTAAATGGCTCTGTTGGTTTTGATATTTCAAAGTTAAGCTGTTTGATTGCTTCCTGCTTTAATCAGCACAGACTCCAGAAAAGCAGCTACTTGCAGTGGCAGCCAGGAGCAATCCTTTTAAACTACTGGAGGGGATCTTCAGCTGGCATCACTCCACTGTCCTCTGGATTTTTTCCAGGAGAGTTTGGCCCAATGTACACATTTCCCACATGCATAGGAACAGTATCATTATTTGAGTTTACCACCTCAGTTGTGGATGCAGGGCATATATACAAGCCCCACAGACCTGCATGCATGGAAAATTGAGCATAACCTGAGCTGCAGATGCCATGCTTGTCTCTGGTGGGTGGGAGTGGTTGTCATGCCCCTCATAGAGTACCACCTAAATTTATCTTTCCTCCTGAGGAGGAGCAAACTCTATAAGGAATTGAAAAATCACTTGAATTTGTTGCATAATAATTTCAGCCACATCTCCAGTAGTCCCCAGTGCTTTGAAATACCACTTCAGCCTTCTTGCAGGAGTTTCAATACACACAGCACAGAGGGCAAGTAATGAAAACATGGAAGCAATTTAAGTAACAGCATGTGGGTACACAAAGGAATGGTAATGCCAGCAACGTAAAAAGGGGCTGTGAACTGGGGATACAGCATTTATTCAGTGGCCACTTAGGGAGGAAGAAGATATGCCTGTTCCTGAGCTTTCTGCTGCTCTGCTAATTAGGCAATAAGGGCTAGTGCCTGATTTCTAAAGCCGTGGTCTAGGGAGCAGCAGTGATTAGAAAGGGGCTCTGTGGAGAGCCAAGCTGCTCCTGTGCTGAGGCCTGAGTTTATTTCCTTTGATTCCAACTGCTACACTATATTAAAAGAGGTAAACATACGTTAAATACTTTCCTCATGTTGCTTTTCTGTATGAGCAATTGCCCTGGGCGTGTTATGTGATCATGAAGGGGAGTGGATCTAGGAGAGGATCTTGCTGGGTGCGGTTGCTGATGCCTTGGAGCAAAGAGGGAGGCAGGGAGTAAGAGAGCATCAGCTTTGAGAACCTCTGGTCTGCCAGCCTGAAAGGTTGGCAACCCAACAATTTTTGGGGTTACTTTTAAGTCATGAGCATGCCAAGTTTCACATCAAATTCTCCTTCTTGCAAATGAGAGTGAAGGTAATTTCCTAACCTCTTTCCTGAGGCTGCTCAAAAGATGAATCATAGCTTGGATGTCCGTGTCGCTGCTTGTGAGGCAACTGCAAAGTCCACAAATGGACTTTGAATATTTGCTCTTATTTTAGCTCTTTGGTGCCTTGGGATGGAGCAAGCTGAACCCTTGCCACTTCTAAACCCACAAATGGCTCAATGTCATTTAGTCTGATTGCAGAGCAAGGAAAGAAAAAAAGCCAGGAGCCCAAAGGATGCCTGCTGACACATTATCAAGCCTTGCAGCCTTTGGTCTCTTACCTGCAGTTGAGTTGTTCAAGTCTACCATCCTCAGCATCACTGAAGCTGCTTTTTTTATTTGAATGGGAAAATGCTGTTAGTCTGGAAGGGCATTCAAAGTGTGGCATCAAATGCAATAAAAGAATCCATCAGCATTCCCTGCCTGTCATGTAGCATTTAACATGACCCAGATGAGCAATAGTTCTCTGGTCTGTTTTTCTTTCTTTCTGTGTGATTTGTTTGGTTTTTTTGTTTTGTTTTGGTTTGGTTTTTTTTGAGGGGAGAGGGCTTGGCGGGGGGGGGAGGGTGTTCGCGTTTGGTTTTTTTTGTGTGTTTGATTTGGCTTGGTTTGTTTTTTTTTCCTCCCTGTATTTGGTACTCTGCTTTCTTGAATCTACAAACACTTCATTTTCCACTCCCTTCTATCTTTAAACATAACCTGACAAAGTTTCTTTGGAGTTTCCACTATATGCATAATGTCCTGTTTCAAGGGACATTTTAAAATAATTATTATTGCATTGGGTTTTTTTTGAGATCATAGAATCATAGAATCATAGAATGGTAAGGTTGGAAGGAGACCTCAAGGATCATCTAGTTCCAACCCCCTGCCATAGGCAGGGGCAACTCCCACTAGTACAGGTGACTC